>JAXGGA010001223.1:0-163441 GCA_038373865.1 Uloborus plumipes | reverse complement strand
TTTATTTATTAAAACGACTAATGTTGTTTTTCGATCGGATATTTACATCAAACTAAATCAATTTCTACGCAAGAGAAATTTATTGCCGAAAGCTTTTTGACATAACAAGCAAACATGAACATCGGCAGACAAGCACTTAAGCTAAAACAAGCCATGACAGATCCAAGTGGCTTATAAAGACGTAGTTTTGCTTTTCGACAAAAATAAATATACACAGTCAAAGAACTACTGTTTAAAGAAAACAACGAAATTAAACGTTTTCCAGAATTTATCTGTAAGTTCTATGCTAAATTCTCCAAGCGTGATTTAAATGTCGAAACATATGCAAATAAATTAATTTTATAATAAAGAAATTTTATTAAATTTAAACAGATTGCGATTAGTTCATTCCAAAAGTTTTATTTTGTAGCACGTGTTCTATGTGCATCTTCGTTTTCAATGAATTGAAAATGAATATTACCTGTCATTCTGATTTTGACAGAACATTTGAATTTTATAAAAAGTAAAATTTTGATGTTTGAATACATTTAGTGTATTTATTTAGTTCAAAAGATCCTGTTACCTAGTCAAAATACATGTATTCAACACATTACCATAACTACTATTGCTTCTGAAATGTGTAATCGTATTGCATTACAGCAGTGGTTCCCAAACTTTTCTTAGTCGGAATTGAGATTTTCTTACGGCTCGCTTTCTTGTGCAAAAATATGAAAAAAAACCTAACTGAAGAACAAAAATAAATAAAAATTGTATGCCTGCATTACACAAACATTATTTATGATGTAGTGACGAAACATTGCAGAAGTATCATAATTAATGCTTATAATTATTTGTGAAGTTATTGCAAAAATTTGTTTCGTCCTTGTAAAGATTTTGTGGTTCCCTGAGGGGCCGCAACAGCGGAGTTTGCTTAACATGAATCATAACGTGGATTTTTTTGTCAAACTAGTCAAAACAAAGTGCTTTTTCCGTATGTCAAACGTTGCCAATAGCACTGCAGCTGAAATTTAAAATGAAATGCTTTAATTTTGAACAACACAAGCGATAAAACAAGAATAAAAATTTCATTAAAATGTCAATCCACCTAAAGGTTGACCTTTTAAAAAAATCCGTGAAATATATATATTCAGCCACAACACGCAGTAACTGCTTGGAATGGAAGGGGCAAGTGGCTAAAGGTGATTTGTGAACATTTTTGAAACTCACTTTTTACCATTGATGAAGGTTTGATAAGTTCATCAGTATCATGTCCCTTAGTCACAGAAACGGTTGGTAACTAAGAATATGACCCCGTTTTACCGGTTGAGAAAAATCCATTAAAAAAAATAATAACACACCATTTTATTAAAAGCTTTTTCTAGAAGTTTAAAAAATTGTCACATATCACTTTTGTCCACTTATCCCTTCAATTGAATAAATACATTTGTGTAATAACATAAGAGTACCCTTCAGTGGATCCCGGCCCATGTAGAAATGAAATGCGCCAGTAATTTCATATTCTGTCTAACATTTTTTCGCGAAACCTCAATCGAATCTGCGCACGCGCCAAGTCTCTTCTGACTTTCTCGAAATAGGGGGGCAATGCAACGAGGAAGTAGCAAGCGAACAAAAGCTTGAAGGCAGTGCCTAAACTTATCTCCCCTTTTTCAAATGGAAGCGTTCGTGGCTGCCATGCGCACAATACGGAACAGAGAGTACCACGGTTTTTGATGCAAACACAGAGTAGTACAGTCTCATAGTTTATCGTGTGACCTTCCTCGACTTTGCGCAAGAGCCAGGTCTCTTCTGATTTACTCAAAATAGAGGGGAAATGCGAAGTAACATTCAACAAGGAAGTGATAAACGAACAAAAACTGAAAGGATCGGGAAGTGCGCCATTTATCTATCGCAACTTTTTCAAATGGAACCGTTCGTGGCTGTCAGGCGCCGAGTTTGAGAACAAACAGTAAAACCAAAGCTCTGCTCAAGCCCAAGGAAATAACTATCGCTACCACAACTGAATTACAGCCGAGAAATTACGACAACAATAACAAGACTAAGGCTAAACATTTTGAAAATCCTACTCGATTGCTCCAAAAGGAAGGCAAGAACTGCCCAGCCACGTAAATGGGTTCTTAAGATTAATGCTATTTTCTTGAGAATAACCGAGCTTTCAGAAAGCGATCAAACTCTTATTCCGCCAATGTTGACCCATAGTCTACACTTTGACCGAACATACCACTGGCGTTGCAATAAAGCTAAGGTCTAAAAAAATTGATTTATTTTAGTTTTTTGTTATTTACAGGCCTAATGCCAATCCCCAAGAACTAGCATCTATTCTTTCACGTAGTACGTCTGTCGGCGGATCGTTATTAGCAGGAGATTTTCGTTATTAGCACGAGATCGTTATTAGCACGAGACTGGACGCCCAGTTTGCCCAGGTGATGGCGACACCTGGGTTTCAGTTCGAAACTGCACTATTTAATTATTGCAAGAGAATTCAATGCCAAACTTGCAGAATCGTGCATTCATACGACATGTATGCAGATGATTTTCTGAATCTTGAAAAGATACAGACAGAAGCCAGATTTGAATTCATGCCATCGGGCATAAGAGGCCAACGCCTAACCATTGCACCATTCTGCCGACTCATTTAAAATTCAAAAATCTCTCTTTATATGTAAATAGATGTATGTTTGTTCCTTATACAAATCCACAGTTTTCATCAAACTTGGCACAGAGGTTCCTTGATTCACATCGGCGGGATTTTAAAATTAAAAAGAAATGCAAAAAGCTCAGAATTCAAATTTTTTGCCTCAAAATAGCCATTTTCTTTCAATTTTGAATAGATAGAGCAATAGATATAAAACTTTAAGCATACAAGTTGATATTTTCCAACAAATATTACGATTAACAATGAGTTATTAATTTAAGGCTCACCTATTTCATTTTAGCATGAAATAAGTTAAAAACAGTTATACTGCATGTTCTAACTACCATGTATCTAATAAGCACGCGGGCAACGCCGGATAATAAGCTAGTGTACGATAAAGTCCTTTCGTCATCAGTTCAACACCTAACAGATCTTAAGAAATAACTCTGATTGCAGGAAAGATCGAAAAAGGAGTAATTCAAAAACTTTAAGCACGATTTTCTCAGATTCAATTATTTAGTACACAACATTCTCTTCCACTAAACTTCCCAATTGCTCGCTTTTAGGTTCCTTATCGAATTATAGTGGCAGTAAAAATGGGTTGGTAAATTCTCCTCTTAAAATGAAATTGCTTCATTCGTTGAGAGACTTTTTACTCAATCAACTCTACTTATTGTGATTAGTTAACACCTTTGAAACTGAATTATATTCAAAGATTTATACATAGTTTGAATATTAAATTCAATTTCAACGCATTTACGAAACTGAATTTTTTTCCTAATAATTTATACATAATGTTAAACTAAATAGCGGTACCCCTTATGAAAGCACGCTTTTCAATTCGTGGCATATTGTATAAGTTGCAACATTTCTTCATAAGTTTAAAATACGAATGCTGGATTAGGCGAATGTATTGTTTTCTTCATATTGTTTCAATTTATAATTAAATGGAAATAATATGTGGGATGCAGCGGGAAAGGAATATCGTTTCAGAAATTAACTATTTGCTAATCTCTCTGAGCGTTATTGTCTAAAAATCTTAATTTAGTAGAAAATATTTAACTATCCAGCACTTATGATGTACTTCAAATATTTAATTCAAAAGCGTTAAAAATAATTTGATTCACACTAATCTCTTACTTTAACCAATGCACATATTTAAAGAGATTAAATTACATTTCAAATCTAGTTATGCACATTTTTATGCAATTTAAGAGTTTCAACTTTCCGTAAGCTGTCCATCGTTCCTTTGCATCGGCTATCTCATTTTTATTTTTTATCAGTTTACTTTACAGGAAAGCCCAAGATTGTTTGGATAAACGACGGAATAAATTTAACCGTTATTGATTTACTTACAATAGTCCATTTCAGAAGCATCACTTCACATAGACATTTTTTAATATATTTTTTTGACCTGTTCTCGGTATTGTATTAGTGAACTCTCACCTATACACCGCTTCATTTATGCGCCTTTGTCACTCATACGACGATTTTTAGTGGTCCCGGAACATTCCATAGTAAAATAATGATAATTTCATTCGTTTATGAGGCGCTCTAAAAATAAATATTTCACTTATGCGCCGAATTTTTCGTAAAATGTAAACCATTCAATTTAGTTTCCTAAAAAATGAGCATGTTGCTTCAATTTTAATCTTTCGCTTTTATTGCTCACGGAAGGCATTTTTTCCACGTGAACTAGAGTTCGGAGAGGGACAATTATCTATTATGAATTGTTTTAAAGGGGCCAGTTTGTGATTAGGTTTGCTACAATTCTTGTTTTCTCCTTATCATTGTAGTTAGGTTACAATAGTTTGCAAAACCGTAGTAATATGACTATTTTCTACAGAAACATTCTTATTCATGCTCTCGTTAGAACCTATTTTGCATTTTAGACTTTTAAATAGACTTGCTCACTTATGCGTCTCTCTCACTTATGCGCCTTTTTCTGTTGGTCCCTTGGGCCGGCGCATAAGTGAGAGTTCACTGCATTAAAATTAGCAGATGTACTGTACAGAAATCAAGAAATGAAAGGAGTAAGCTGAGACTCAAATGGAAACCGATTAGATAACTCAGATTAAGATGTAAAAAATACGTATTAGGAATTTTTACTTTTCTAAAAGTTCATCTCACGTGGCAGGCCGTGGTGCTCGATCTACGCTAAATTAATAGTTATTTATCTTAGCCTGTTTACGGTTAACACGCGAGAGCTTCCATATTTCTTTCAAAGTCCTTGATTTGCCACTCATTTTAAAGATTATCGTCCCAGCTGCTGACAAAAAATAGAACCACTGTCTAAAAATTGGTTTTGTGGTAAACAAAAACCATTTTTCGGTTTTATTTACACCTTACTTCAACAAGTAACATCCGGTAACTAAGATAGTCTGATATTGTTTCCGGCGACCTCCGAAGCTTCTGCGCATGCCTCAGGTCTCTACTGATTTTTTAAAATAGGGGTGATAGTGATAAGAGAGATAATGTAGGGAGATTGTTTTGTTTTTTGTTGGGTTCGTTTATTTGACGTGTTGGTTTGCGTTGATAATGTTGTTTTTTAATGTCCCTTCCTTATCAGTTCTGGAAAAATAAAATAATATCGGACAAAGCATAAATGCTACCATGGCGCATTTTATTAATCAAGCTGTCACCCCTTTTTGGAATACACTGCTCGACATTGAAAATGCAACACCAAGAAGGAGTGGTCAGAAATTCATGCAAAGTTTACCGTAGACGCACGTCACTGAGTTATGCAAATGATATGAAATGCGCAGCTCTCCGACGCACGTGAAGTAAGATATAAGAGAATGAAGTTGAAAAGTGGGCTATGTTCATGTTGGTTTTTCTGCCAGACTAATTATCGGAGAAATTTGGTTTTTGTCTCAAAGGATACGTGTGATAGGAGGAAATGCCACGCCGTCCTCAACGAAGACACTTCCAGCATATAGACGACTTTACAAGGGGTATGGTGATCGGACTGAGAAGGGGAGGTTGGTCCATACGTCAAATTGCAGCTGATACCCACATGGATGCAAGCACTGTGCATCGGCTGTGTCGGAGATGGTTGGAAAGAGGAAATGTAGCCACATTGAGGGGTGCAGGTGCAGCCAGAGTGACGTCAGACCGCTTGGATCGACGGATTCACCGACAAGCTGTGGCGGACCCGCAAGTCACTTGTACGTCGATTCTGCAGCACGTGCAAGGTACCCTGGATGTTCCTGTGTCGACCAGAACCATTTCCCGTCGACTGGTTGCACGTGGCCTGCAATAACGGCGCCCGCTAAGAATACTGCCATTGACCTCACAGCACAGACTCCAACGTTTGAAATGGTGCCGGACCAGAGCGACGTGGATGGCAGAATGGCAAACCGTAGTGTTCTCAGATGAATCCCGCGTCTGTTTGTCCAGCGATAGTCATCGCTTACGTGTGTGGCGTCGACGTGGAGAAAGATCGATTCCGGCAGTAACTGTGGAACGCCCCACAGCGCGACAACGTGGCATAATGGTTTGGGCGCTATTGCATACAATTCCGTATCACCTCTAGTTCGTATTCGGGGCACTATGACGGCCCAACGATATGTAGATAATGTACTGCGGCCGGTGGCAATCCCCTACCTTCAGGGTCTGCCAAATGCAATTTTTCAACAAGATAACGCCCGGCCTCACAGTGCTCGAATCAGCCAACATGCTCTACGAGGTGTACAGATGCTTTCCTGGCCACCATACTCTCCTGACTTGTCACCAATCGAACATGTGTGGGACGTGATTGGACGCCGTTTGCAAAACCTGCCACTGCCTCGTTCAGAGGACGAACTGTGGCAAATGGTTGAAAGGGAATGGAGTGCCATCCCTCAGGACACCATCCGCAGGCTTATTGACTCCATGCCTAGACGTGTTTCTTCGTGCATTGCTGTCCGCGGTGGTCCTACTTCTTACTGAGCCGACGCCGTCCTCGCTCTAAATTTCGCTTATTTATTTTGAAATAAATATCACTTATTGTTCCATGCTGTCTCTGTCTTCTTACCAAATTTCATCAATTTCTGACCACTCCTTCTTGGTGTTGCATTTTCAATGTCGAGCAGTGTATAACCGTTCAACGGTGCTAGGCTTGGCTTTCGAGGTTCGATAGTACAATGGCGTGGTTGAATATAGCTTTGCGCCAAACACGTGAAGATCGTAGATCCGATCCTGCTATGAATTTTGCCGCTTTTGATAGAATTTTTTTCACAGGTTTATTTTGGTCCAAATTTCCAACAACGCATAATAAAAAGTGATTGTAGGATTTTAAACTACAGTTGTACCTTTCCATTAAAACCGGAAAAGAAAATTTTATTCTATCATATCAATTTAATATGAATATTTCCTAAAGGGTGTTGTTATTTCCTTAGTACTTCATAAAACTATGAAAGTAACGCATCATTTCATTTTCGTTTGAATCGGTCTTATATAATTTCCATTAAACTAACAATAAATTCACTTTGTGCCTGATTTTCGGAAAATTGCAGTTAAAAAATTCGAATTTTTGAATTACTGTTGTCGTGCGCGAATGTTTTGCACGGGTCGGCTCGTTTTATTTATTTATTTAGTTTAAAATATATTGTGTAATACAAAAAATCCAATCTATATTCATTCAATAGCACAAAAAAGTTGATTATTTCCATACAGCACTTTCCATATAAAGTATAAGAAATTAATTCTCACAAATTGCTAGGCTATGCGATCACAAAGCATTTTTCAACTGTCTAAGATTTTTCCTTTTTATTCCATCCCAGTTTTTATTATGTAAGATTATATACAATTGAATCTCTGCAAAAATTCCTTTTAGTATAAAATTTTACAGTTAAATGGGCAAAATGTGTGCTTATTATTATTATTTTGACGAACAGGTTTTCATACAAAACTTTGAAAAAGAATAACTTTGAGCAGAACAAATAAAAGCAGTAATCGTTTAAATAACTTCAAAAAAGGTCTATTTTTGAAAGAGCCCAAACGAAACAAAAAATCTATTAGAAATAAGAGTAAAAAAAATAAACAAGATCAAATAAAAAATTTATTTCAAATTTCTCTCGATTTTCGGCTTATTAATTTATTTATTCATATAATTTTTTTTATTTATTTATTTTTATATTTTTTCTCAAAAAAGTCAGTCATTATCTTCTTTCACATAAGCCATTGTTAGCATTTTTAAATTCTGAAAAAAAAAATACTCTTAAAGCAAATTAAATCGCAAAAATTCCTTTTCGTACATATTCTTCGTCATGAGCAAATTTCCAAAGAATATCCGTCCTGTGTAATCGGATTTATGAGGACTCTAGTTTCACCTTATTTCCTTATTTCATGTCTGAACTAATATCCTGGCAGCGATCTTTCTGAACATATTCAGCTCAAATCGGGTTACACTCTCAAAGTCATTACAAGCACATACGAATCGATAAACAAATTTCTTCTACATTCATATTTATGCTTTCTTTCTTTCTTTTTTTAGATGTTTTTCAAAGTAATTAATTTTATTTCCTATTTTAGTTTTCTTTTTTTACAGTCATTTTTAACTCCCGACGCGACAAGGAATGGTGTTATAAGTTTGACGTGTCTGTGTATGTGTGTATTATATGATTTTCTTAGGTAAAACCTTTCGCGTATTTACGCATGCGTCAGGTATTCTCTGATATCACCAAAACAAGGGTGATAGGTAAGATAACAGTAAGGGGAGGAATAACAAGAAGCAATTTGAGCCGTATCAAACAACGTAGAACGATGCTAATTTCAAATACCGTAAAGTCAGGTTACATGGACCCACAAGGGGGTTACTTGAGCCAACAGAAAAATGATAAAATCTGGGTTTGGTACTAGCGTTGGAGACTGCAGAGTGCTTCTACCTAGCCCAGACACGAGGAACTATGTGCAAGTCTTCAACTAGTGAGTAGAAAACCTAGATTTTATCATTTTACTGTAATGGGCTCAAGTAACCCCCTAGGGTCCAAGTAACCTGACTTTACGGTACACAGTTTAGTTGAATGGGTCAAAAGGATAGCAAATCCAAGATTTGAATTGAAAACTTCGGAAAGTTTCCACTCACAACACATCACCCCTTTTTTAAGTTGAATGATTCCCGATTGCTAGGCGCGGTTCTCAAAGACGGACATCATATGTCTGTGGTACTGCTTTATCCATGCCTAACTACAAAACAAGTCAATGTAATGAACAAGTTCTGCTTCAAAAATGCCTTTCTAATTTATTCATCTGAACTCAACTGTAATTAAATTGTTTAAATTAATTCACTCCCACCAGCTACCTTTAAAATTAGACTGGTCATCAAAATAATAGATCGTTCCCTTATTTCTGCATTAAATAATTGACTACGCTATAATACATATTTTTCTGAAAGTCCACAAGTCTTTTTGGAATTCCTCCACACATGTTTCATTGAAATAAAAATGTAGATAGTAAAACAGTTTCAACCCATCCGTTCGTACTTTCTTTAAGAAGATTATAGCAGTAATGTAGTTCTCAAAAAAGTAGGACATCTTAAAAAAATAATCGTATATAACCTTTTTTTTTTTTTTGACTATTTAACTTTAATCTTTCATTCTTTCTACTTAACCCACTTATTCCTTTTAAATTTCAGCTGAAACTATTTACTTGGAAGAAGAAGATTACGCACAATAGAGTTCGATTTTTAAAATAGAATTAAAATGTTTCGTATTTAAGCTGTTTTCAGCATTCCATTTTTTTTTTTTTGTTTTAGAGACATTTTCTTTTTACTTTATGGCTATTATTTTTTTTTTATTTCTAATGGCAAGGCAGGTTACAATTATAAAAAAACATCAATTGTGAAACAACCGAACAATTAACAAAAGTAACATTTGACCGAAGTCATTGCCTCAGGCGTTCTCTAGCTCTCCAATACAGGATAGTCTCGGAGTCGGAAGAACCGCGCAGTGCCCCGCATCGACGCAGATGAGCTCTTTATGGCTATTATATAAAAATAGATAACTTGGTTTAAATCGGAAAGGAATTATTCTTGACGGGGTTTACATGAATGGAAAATCTGCTCGTTGGACTGCACGTGGAAGAATTTCCTTTGTTGCTCGAATTTCTACCTCACAACTTGTGGAACTCTGCCGCATTTAAGTCCTTATTATTCATGCTGTATGACTCCTCATTGTGCAGTTCACTGTAAAAAAATGAACTGTTGTTTTTACAGTATAATACTTGCAGCCGAGGTTCCTATTTAAAACTATAAAAGGCACAGTAATAAACTGTAAAACTAGCAATTTTAGAGCTTCTTACTGTAAAGTTAGCAATGTTGCAGTTAATTGCCATAGACTTTATCTGTATTGCACTGTAAAAACAACAATTTTCTACTAGCAGCAGAAGTTCCAGTTTAAAACTAAAATTCACGGTAATAAACTGCTAAATTAGCACTTTTACAGTTTATTACTGTTAAATGAGCTATTTTACAGTTTAGTACTGCAAAGTTAGAAATTTATAGATTATTACAGTAAAATTAGTAATTTTTACAATTCATTACAATAAAATTAGCTGCATTATACGGTAAATTCAACAATCATTTTATGCAGTGCTGTTATGACTTGGTTAGTTGTCTTCAAACAGATAGAAATATCGTGGTGAGAATGGTGGACGTGTAAGACAGTCTGATATAGTTTCAAATAAATAAATCACTTTTTGCTAAAAGGGCGAAAGTCAACACTGTTCATATGTCATGCTTCATTCAGAGTAAGATAATGTATTTCAAAATACTTTTAAACTTCAGTTTTAATTAAACGAAAATATTTTGTGTCTTTTTGTTTTTTGTAACTGTTATATCACACTAAATTATGGACCTACTGTATAGTAACAAAAAAATAATAAGGAACAAGTAAAAAAAAGAATAAAAGTAAAGTAATAATTATTTTTAAATGATAATAATAAACAACATTTATAAACTGATTATTGAATAATACTTATAAATGTTTACACATTTTAACACTTTTAATATCCTGCACTAATATTTCTTTTACGAACAGGATATGGAAACTGTTCACATATGCCTCTAAATCCTGTGTTCACAAGTGTCCCACCGTCTACTTCAGAACTAACTTGCAAAAAAAAAAAAAAAAAGCTTAATTTAACTGAAAAATGTAAACCTTGTCATAAATGTACTTAAATATTCATATAATGGTTAGCAATTGATAAGTTAACCTTTTAGTAAGTTTAAATTACGTTTCCACGTAAAAAATTGCATACCACACCTGCTTAAAAAAGTTGTCGCCACAAAAATATAAAACGGCTCATTGCTCTGAAAGTTTAGCCAAGAGGTGGTACTGCTACTTCCATTGCATGAAAATTTTTCAAGATAGTTCGATTGAAGTTATCTAAGAACGGATACAAGGGAAGGGCGATGTCTTCCCTTGAGAGACCTTGCATTAGCAATGTTTCGGAAATGAAGTCCAAAACATGCAAGTATGGCCAATTTTTGATGACGTCAGAGCAAGCGATGGAGTTCAAAGACCTTCCTCCGATAATTTTTCGAAACTAAAGTTCCAAAAAATGAAATTTTTGGAATTTTTTGAAAATGTTACGTAGTTTCGTCCTCATTATGGACTCCTTAGTTAGGAATAGCCACATTAGCTATATTAAGAGGATTTTTGCCTCCGGCTCGATCATTGGCTATTCCTAACTGAAGAGTCCATAATAAGGACGAAACTGCAGTCTTAGGATGCTCATGATATAACTGTGGGTGCATTTGCTTCAGTTCGGCATCAGCCCTAGCTTATGGGTGGTAACTCATTGCATGTTAGGGGTTGTTCAAAATATTTCCCCGGAATGATTACGAAGTTTGAAGTTCTATAAACGCAATTTTAGAATTACTTAGAGAGGAAAAGGAATGCGTTTGAAGACATCCTGCGTCCCCTTCCTTGGCTAAATCTCCATATTTAAGTTGTTGTAAATAAACATATTGTGGCAGTCTTGCCTCCTTTCCAAGCAAGTGTGAATCAGAGACGTAGAAGAGGGAAGTAAAAAAAAAGTTCGCCCCTCTCCTTGAAAAATTTCTAGATCCACCTTGAAAGTTATCTCAGTAAAACAGCAAGTTCACATGTACCCTACTTTCCCCTACTAGTATCGTAAATATTTACATTGCCTGTCCATATGTTAGGGAGTAGTGTTCTCCTTGAGATTTTGAAATCAGTGATTTAAATGTGTAAAACTTATTTTGTTTCGAAAAAACTGATTATTGCATTTACTCTTCTTAAGATATTAATACATCTAAATATATCTGGTCATTCTAGTTCGAAAAAACATTTCTTTCTTCATTCCAGAATATTAGAACATCACAAATAAAACTCTGCAGAATAAATTATTTCAAAGTTTGCTACTGGGCTACCGGTATTTTAAACTTTAAAAATATTTCACGAGAAAGACTACTTAATTCAATAGCCCTCAGAAGAGAAGTTTTTTTGGAATTCAACCAAAAGTTTTGTAAGACTTTTCTGATAGGAAAAAGGTTAAGTAAGTGCCATTTAATTTGATTTTCTGTTTGACGATTGATCTCAATAAAAGTCAAAAAGTTTTCAAGATACTTCTTTTAATGGTGGCATGTCACAAACCTCAATGACCTGGAAAAGGAAATAAATACAACATGGTCTTGATCTTTTATTGGCTCGATTGAAGTTACGAGAACTTAAACAAAGACAATAATTCAATGGCTTAGAAATTGGAGAAAAAGTTCGGAAAAAATGTATTACATATCTTATACATTATTGCTCTAGCCTGTTTTATGTTACCACGCGGAAGCTTCCATATTTCTTTATCAAACCCCATGATTTACCACTCATTTTAAAGCTTATTGTGCTGGCTATAGACGAAAATTAGACCACTGAAAACTAGACCACTGAAACTAGACCATCAAAAAATTGAAGAGAATAAATACCTTTGAGCGAAAGATGTAGAGTTTAAATCCAACGTTAAAAATGCACAAATATACAGGTATACTGCAGACACGTGTTTCGGGGCTACAAGGAGCCTCTTTTTCAATACAAGAAGTGTGAGCTTTAGGATGAAGAATCATCCGATAAAAGCAACTAATCTTGCTTTCATCGGATGATTCTTCATCCTAAAGCTCACACTTCTTGTATTGAAAAAGGGGCTCCTTGTAGCCCTGAAACACGTGTCTGCAGTATACCTGTATATATGTGCATTTTTAACGTTGGATTTAAACTCTACATCAAAAGATTGTTTTTCGTGCAAAAAAATGAAAAAAAAACTTTCTTTCTGTTTTTTATCACACAGTAAGTAGTCCAACGAATAGAATCCGAAAACTAAGATAGGGTGGCGCGGTTGGATAGAGCGTTGCGCTGAAGCTGGAAATCGTAGGTTTGAGCCTACTATGCTTTTTGTCGCTTTTGATTGCCTTTTTTTCACAGTTTAATTTTGATCCAGATACAAAACTAACAAATCTTTTAAATTATATGTATGCATATTCGTGCTTGCTAAAATTGCACGAGTTTTTTAGGGTGCTTTTTTTCAATAACATTTGCATTTATTTTTCAATAACAATGAAAAAAATAAACTTTTTTATTTTACTTCGGCAACATGTCGTTCAACTGAAAGGACGATGCTGAACGAAGCCTTAAAACTCAAAACTCGAATTTCTCTGAGTTTTAATACCAAATCTTTCAAAACTTTTG
Organism: Uloborus plumipes; assembly: GCA_038373865.1. NCBI lineage: Eukaryota > Metazoa > Arthropoda > Arachnida > Araneae > Uloboridae > Uloborus > Uloborus plumipes. The sequence continues at coordinate 150,130 of JAXGGA010001223.1, read as the reverse complement.
CGTTGGAATTTTTTTTCAATAGAAATTTTTTACTACCATGTAAAAAGTATGATTTTGTTTTGTTTTTAATCAGTACTTTTTTTCGCTTCAAACTCTTAATATTTTAACCCTGCACCTAATTTGAGCACTTATGCCATTGGAAGTATGCATCTAGGACGAACAGTTGCGAAAATAAAGGTGTTGCGCGTTAAACGGGAACACCCTGTTTGTTTTTCTTAACTTGATTAACCCATTAATGCCTCGCGCCTCTTCTTAAGGGACGATCCAAAAAGGGTCTGAATTGACCAAAAATGAACATATCAACCAAATAATAGTGTTCAATTATTACTTAGGTATGGTTTTAATTCATTATTAACAGATTGCAGCACATAACCATTGATAAGTGTGTTCTGTAGCCGTGTAACCAGTATACAAAATATCTTAGGGGAAAAAATATCATGGATTAATGGGTTAATGTTAAGTACTTTGCAAAAAATATTTTTTTGTTTTTATAGTATAATACTGGCGGCAGAGGTTCCAGTTTAAAACTGTAAAATGCGCAGTAATAAACTGTAAAAGTGCTAATTTTGCAGTTTATTACTGTAAAGCAGCAATTTTACAGTTTATTACTAAACAAGAAGTTCTGTCAAGAACTAAACGAGCCTACTTTCCCGTACATCGACATCGGCATTCTAGCATCTGATCATTATTCTCTTGATCATCTGAGACTAAACATTATGTCAAACATACCTTTTTAGCACTTAAAGCTGATTTCTAAAAGCAAAATATACCCCTCTCATCAGATGAAATAGAGACATAAAAAGTAAATAAATGAATAAATGAAGTTTTGTCGCACCTTTTAAAGAATGTAACTGTTACAGTTCTTCCGTAGAAAAATTCCTCAATCGTTTTCAAAAAAAAAAAAAATTAAAAGTACAAAGTACATCAAAACACATTTTATCAAAGAAAGGAAAAAAAACTCGTCCGCCGATAAAATGTCTCGATTTTCACTTTTAAACCGTTGCCAGTTGTTAAATATAAATAAAGAATAAAATGCCCTCGTGAATGAAACACTTTTGTTACAAAAAAAATCGTCTGCCAAAAAAAAAATAATAGTAATAAATAAAATAACACAAATGAATAAATAAACAAAAAATCGTCTGCACAGTCAGTCATTTTTTTCTGAGCCTGCATTTCCGCCATGTTTGTGGAGTCGGAGTCGGAATCAGAGTCCTCACAGAAGATTATTCAGAAAAGTACTTTACAAACATTATTTATCAAAACCATTTTTTTACAAAGTTAGTTTGAAGGAAATCCGACTTTAAGTTCCAGGATCAACATTCAACTTAAATTCCCCGTAGGCGCTAATGTTAAATTTTTTTCTGAACGGTTCAATATTGAACGAAAAATGGTTCAAACCAAAAAGCGAAATAAGGGAATGAACCTCTCCGAGATCTTTCAAACAAAAAAAAGTTTATTCCATTCGGATGGTTCACTCAGAAGTTATTAGGTGGGGAAAGGTTGCTTGAATGGTTCAATGTTGAACGAAAAAATGTTCAAATTGAAAATTTAAATACTGTAATGAAGTATCCTTGCTGAGATCCTTCGAACAAAAAAAAAAAGTTTATTTAAATCGGACTGTTCACTCAAAAATTATTAGGGGTGACAGCTTGCTTGAGCGGTTCAATGTTGAACGAAAAATTGTTCAAATCGGAAATGTAAATACGGGAATGAAGTATCCTTGATAAGATCTTTCGAACAAAAAAAAGTTTGTTGAAATCGGACTGTTCACTCAAAAGTTAGCATCGCGGGACAGGTTGTTTGAACGGTTCAAAGTTGAACCAAAAATTGTTCAAATTGAAAAATCAAATATGGGAATGAGTTGTACTCGCCGAAATCTTTCCAACAAAAAAAAAGTTTGTTCAAATCGGAATGTTCATTCAAAAGTTATTAGGGGGGAAAGGTTGCTTGAACGGTTCAATGTTGAACGAAAAATTGTTCAAATCGAAAATGTAGATACAGGAATGAAGTATCCTTGAAAAGATCTTTCGAACAAAAAAAAGTTTGTTCAAATCGGACTGTTAACTAAAAAGTTAGCCTCGCGGGACAGGTTGTTTGAACGGCTCAAAGTTGAACCAAAAATTGTTCAAATCGAAAAATCAAACATGGGAATGAGCTGTACTCGCCGAGATCTTTCCAACAAAAAAAAGTTTGTCCAAATCGGAATATTCATTCAAAAGTTATTAGGGGGGGACAGACAGACCGACCGACCGACAGACCGACCGACACACAAATTCCCCATCTCAATACCCTACTTTCAAATTTTTAATTTTTCGATATTCATTTTACCTTTTTATTTTTTTAACTTGGCGATATTTTTTGGACTTGGCGATATTTTTTTTAACTTGGCGATATTTTTTAGATGCATTAAGCCAATTTTAATACTTTTTTCGTCTTTCTTTTATTTTTAACGGGAAAGTAGGCTAAAAATTAGCTGTATTACACTGTAAAAACAAGAGTATAGTACTGGGAGAAGAGGTTCCAGTTTAAAACTGTAAAATGCGCCGTAATAAACTAAAATTAGCAATTTTACGGTTTATTTCTGTAAAACAGTAATTTTACAGTTTATTACTGTAAAGTTAGCAATTTTTACAGTTTGTTTAACATTAGCTGAATTATACTATAAAAACTATGGATGCGTCGATTAATCGGCAGTACCGATTAATCGGCAATAATCGGCTACTTTGCCGATTATTAATAATCGGCAAAATCGGGCCGATTAATCGGTCGAAAAAATATTTTAAAAATATTATTCTTTAAAGTATACTTTCACTAAGGAACTATGACAAATAGTTTTATTAACAGTAATAATAATCCTCACAGTTTATGTAATTATTTTAATAAATTAATTTTCCTACTTTGAATAAATATACACATATACAATGTTGCAACATTTTTCATGTGGCAATAGTTTTCTCCTTAGCACAGTGCTTTTAGATAACCTGTAATTTTCGCAAAGAATAAAAGTCTTGAAACACATTGCTACTAATTATTAAAAATTTTAAATTAAAAGTATTCATAAATTGGCGCGCTCATCGCAGACCCTCCCCCTTTTGTTCGAATTTTTATGTCCAATTAAAATAATTAACAATGAGTTTATGTAGATTTATTGAAAATAATATGAAAATTGTTTCTAAGAAATTAGATAAAATATTGAAATTAGTTTGTGAAAATTAGGAAAATGGAAAAAAAATCTTCTCTCAGAAATAAATTGCTTACATTTTTAAACTCGTAATTGAAAACAGAGAAAAACAGTGATGGTGAAATTATTAGTATTAAAAACAATCATCCTTATCATTAATCGGCCCAGCCGATTAATCGGCCGAGTGTCAACAGCCGATTAATCGGTAATCGGCCAATTTGCTTATCGGTGCATCCCTAATAAAAACGTCTATTTTTTAGTGTATAAAGCATCACATTTTTTCCAGTCAGCTAAAAAAAAACTCCGCACGACAGGAGATTTAATTAAAGCGCGGGTCACTTGTTTCACCATACATCTCCTGGCCCCCATAAATCAATCAATCAGTCAGATTTATGGGCTGTCTAGGCGATTTGCTCATTACATCCGGCACCCTTTCCAAGGTATTAGCCCCGTGCCGCTTAGTGTCATCTGTGTGCCAACGTCTGAGTTGCTCCTCCAATAGCAAATGAGATGTGTCCATTTGATGGGCTCACTCTATTGGTTAAGGAAACCCCAGAGAATGATAAATGGATTCTAATTATTTTGACACTGGTTATGCGTAATATTGAACAAACTTCCACGAACCTGTTGTTGGTTGTGCAAAACCCTTTATGAATATAATGTAAAGTTTGGAAAGAAAATGGATCAAAGACTTTAATATACAGTATTTTCATGGCTAAACAATGCAGATTTCTAAATAAGCAGAGGATTCCAACGGCTAGAATTTTAGTGAAAGTTAACTTCATTTTTCATCATTTTTTTAGAAACGTAATTTGAATTCGAGATGCCTTTTTTTTTCTTTTGTAAAACGCAACAAACAGTTCGAACACTACATCGTAAGTTTAATTCCCGTTTAATTTTCATCGTTGTTTGTATTTTGGCGCAAGTTTGGCTTAGTGTTATTCGTTTCCTACGGACAGAAACATAATGTAGCATACCTGTATGGCATTGCTCCCACATTTGCTGGTTTTTATTTCACCCCTGTAGATTATATCTGTGGCTTGGTTCTAAACAGGGGTGCCCACAGGGGGGGATTATGGCGCAAGTTGCGCCATCAAAATTTTTGGGGGGGATTTTTTTAACTTATTTATTTACTTATTTAAATTATTTATTAATTTATTTTTTCAATTTAAATTATTTATTAACTTTATATTTAATTTTTTTTTTCATTTTTTTTTAAATTTACGTTTTTTTTTTTTTTTTTTTTTTTTTTTTTTTTTTTTTTTTTTGTGCGAAGTTAATATCGAAAAATATTAACTTCTTTTCGAACGATTTGTATCTGAATTGTTGCTGAGTAATTAGAATAAAACTGCTAAGCGGGGGGAAAAAAAGATACGCTATTAATTCAACTTCAGCATTACCACTGACACCATAACAAATCTCGGCTCAAATGCAAAATAGGAACTTCCAGCCTAAACATTATTTATTGGTGGCGCCTGGAACTCGTTATTTGCGCGAGTGTATTAGCTGCTGTATTTCACCCTAATAGACAAATAACATCAACAAAATGACATTATATATACCGTTTTACAACTACAAAATTATGCAGTTTTTCTGCTCCGAAGTCATTAGCTACGGGTATTCCAACGTTTGATTTTATTATTTTTATTACTTTATTATTTTTTTTACACTTCAGTCAGTTTAATCTTAACACTAGATGATAAAGATTTCTCAATGCTTAGTGTCACAGTTTCTGCCTACCGTAATGTTGCCATATTAATGTGAGATGCGCTGTTATCGACTATTTTGTAGCAGTTTGTCGCGTTCATAGTAAATGGCGGTTCAAGTTTTGTGAAATTTTAAAAGAAATCCTTCGAAGATGCCTAGAGCTCTTAAAACTTCGTTCAAATATAAATATTTAGAAGTACTTTACAACACTGTGCACAGACAAGACAAATGGACTGAACATTGTCGCAAAAAACATGCATATAAATTTAGAAATAATATTAATATCAAGTACAAAGTTGTAGCTGTTAAGAAAGGCAGTAGTACTTGGGATAAAGCGACTAGTAACACGGGTGCAGGCTCCATTGTTTCAACGGTGACAATGACAAATTTACAAAATGCACCATCAACTTCACGGTAAGATTTATATTAAACATTCCTTGTAACAGTATTTTAAAACTATCTTACTTTGTTAATTATTTGATTTCAAAAAGGTACACTTTATATGTATATATATATATATATATATATATATATATATATATATATATATATATATATATATATATATATATATATATATATATATATATATATATCAGTAGCGAGGCGTGACTTCAAGCGTCAGTCATCGCTAACTTTCAGGTCCCAAAAGAAATATACCAGCCCATATGTTTCGCTCAGGGGTGTTTGTGATAAGAAATTTCTGAAAATTTTGTGCTGCCGTTTCCGAAATTTAATTTTTCAGTTTTCGAAAATTTTATTTCCGTTGAAGCAGGAAATTCTCCTCACACAATAAATGAAGTATACTTTAAAATGATAAAAATCATTCATGTTGTTCACAGATGCTTCTTTTTCAATTTGAAAAGTTCAAGCTTGCTGAAATGCAAAGCTCGAACGGCAACGCGCACTACTTTTTATGAAAAACATTTTAATTGAAACTAAAAAGAGAGAGTAAAAAAACAAAACCACGAACACATATATTCGTTTTTGAAAGTTCGATGAAGTTCCAAAACACAAATGGTAACAGTGTTTTCCCCCATGCAAAACTACTGTTGCAAACAATATTGTCTTCGACACGTCAAGCTCATATTGGCGCCATCGTAAGATAACAATATTTTTCTAACCGCAACCCCTTTTTTTAAAAAATGTGACGCACCGAATTGAAAAAAAAATATAAAAGAATAAACGAAACAGGAGAAAAAAATCTCTACCCCTCCCCATCCAACCCCCACGATCCGCCAAAACTGAGAGTTGCAGTAAAAACAAAATGCTTTGCACATAAAATTTCCGCGGGTAATCGCCGATGACTCGTACGACATTTAAGGGAAGCTGTGAAAGAATCTGATTGGCTGAAATGGCTGACAAGCGAAAAAACTTGCGCGCGCACACACAAAACCGATGCGATATCTTTAGCGATGAGTGAAGGTCACGCCTAATCGTTTACTCAACAGATGGCACCACTAAAATAAAATTATTTGGAATATTAAATGATCCGAAAAAATAATCTGAAAATAAAATTTTAAAAACTTTAATTCTTCTAGTGCAAAACGAGCCTTCATTTGCCTTCAGGTCATCGGCGAATCGTTCGATGACTTGAGGCCTCGCTACTGATATATATATATATATATATATATATATATATATTCAGGTCATCGGCGAATCGTTCGATGACTTGAGGCCTCGCTACTGATATATATATATATATATATATATATATATATATATATATATATATATATATATATATATATATCAGTAGCGAAGCCTCAAGTCATCGAACGATTCGCCGATGACCTGAAGGCAAACCTCGTTTTGCACTGGAAGAATTAAAGTTTTTAAAATTTTATTTTCAGATTATTTTTTCGGATCATTTAATATTCCAAATAATTTTATTTTAGTGGTGCCATCTGTTGAGTAAACGATTAGGCATAACCTTCACTCATCGCTAAAGATACCGCATCGGTTTTGTGTGTGCGCGCGCAAGTTTTTTCGCTTGTCCGCCATTTCAGCCAATCAGATTCTTTCACAGCTTCCCATAGATGTACTACGAGTCATCGGCGATGACCCGCGGAAATTTTATGTGCAAAGCATTTTGTTTTTACTGGCAACTCTCACTTTTGGCGGATCGTGGGGGTTGGATGGGGAGGGGTAGAGATTTTTTTCTCCTGTTTCGTTCATTCTTTTTTTTTTTTTTTTTAATTCGGTGCGTCACATTTTTCAAAAAAAGGGTTGCGAATAGAAAAATATTCTTATCTTACGATGGCGCCAATATGAGCCCGACAGGTCGAAGACAATATTGTTTGTAACAGTAGTTTTGCATGGGGGGAAAACACTGTTACCTTTTGTGTTTTGGAACTTCATCGAACTTTCAAAAACGAATATATGTGTGCGTGGTTTTGTTTTTTTACTCTCTCTTTTTAGTTTCAATTTTAATGTTTTTCATAAAAAGTAGTGCTCGTTGCGGTTCGAGCTTTGCATTTCAGCAAGCTTGAACTTTTCAAATTGAAAAAGAAGCATCTGTGAACCAAGATTTTTACAAGGTAAGTAAAATTTTCTGAAGACTTGATGAAATGTCCTGAAAGTATGAGGAGCTTACCCCTCCCTCCCCCTCACACACACATTCATAAAAATCTGTAGCAATATATCATTTTTTAAACACATCGCAAAATTGTTATTCTTTAGCGATGAAAAAATGAACCAAATAATGAACATCGGAAACAACAGTTCAAAATTTTCGAAAACTAAAAAATAAAATTCCGAAAACCGCAGCCCAAAATGTTCAGAAATTTCTTATCACAAACACCCCTGAGCGAAACATATGGTCTGGTATATTTCTTTAGGGACCTGAACGTTAGCGATGACTGACGTTTGAAGTCACGCCTCGCTACTGATATATATATAACCACCAAACACCTGGTTTATTAGTATTAATGACGGTTCATAGTTTTAAGTGGCTATATATGAGCATGGCTTGCATCTTAAAAATCCTGAACTGTTTTTATGCATGCGTTGAAATAGGGAATTCATTGGTTCCATGATAGCTATGGCACATGAATATTGGGCTAAAAGTTAAAAGGGAGAAAATGAATTTTTTAGTGTCTGCCTGAGAAGTTAATTTGTTTGTTTCTAACGGGACTAAGATTCTTTCATGTTGCACAATTATTTCTTGATGGCTATTACCATTTGAGAGGCACCTGGACTCTTACGAAGTGGAGGGTAGGCCCGTCATTTAGGGGATTCAGAGGGTCAACCCCTCCCCCCCCCTCCCCGGCTTTGGGAAACCAATGTGTTTACCTGCAAGTGGACGGGGTTTTTACTATTTTTTGGCATATTTTACATTGAATACATACCCATTGCCCCCGCTGGAAAAGTTTGAAATGACAGTCCAAGCAAAGAGGCATTATTTTCATTTGCTAAGTGTAAGTAATATCATTGATTTAATTTCTTGTTGCTATTGGGAATTACTAATCATTTTCATAGCTATTTTTATTATATTTATCCCACCCGAATTTATTATCTGATTTTATTAATTTATGCCTCATTATAAACTCCTAAATGAGAAAATTTTCGTGGAAATTTACGACTTCACGCTTTTAGCTGATCAACACATATAAATATTACAATGGTATTTATCTACCTTTTATGCGTCATATTTTTAAACATTTGAATTGTCTTTCAATGTTTGATTTTACTATCAAAGATCGAGTTGAAATTATTGTTTTATTTATATGACACTCATTAATCTATGAAAATGTTTGTTTGTACTATAATAGTTATTTTCATTTGCATAGCACAAGCAAGTTTATTTAGTTAATGTATTGCTGTTTATTGTAAATATTTTTAACTAATCTTATCCCTTCAGATTCTGTTTATTTCACCCAGCCCTATTTAAACAAATAGTGCGTAAAAATCTTGTGATTAGAAGTATTGCATTCAGTTGAAACCTTCAGTGTCTATTTTTAAGTCATAATAAAATGATAACTTTCAAAGGCGTAGCGCAGAATTTTTTAAATTAAGTAATAATAATTGTAATAAAAAATAAATAAAAAAATAAATAATATTAAAAAAAATAAATAAATGGAGAGCGCTAAAAATAAAAAATAAATAAGTAAAAGAGGGTTGGCAAAATTTTTGGGGGGGAATTTGCGCCATTGAGCTTGGGGGGGATGGGCACCCCTGGTTCTAAAAGGGCCAATGTCAATTTTTTCACATTGTGTGTAGAATTAGAGTTTAACTAAATTGGAAACTTTTGATGTAAATAACACAGAATGTGAAAAAATTGACATTGGCCCTTTTAGAACCAAGATACAAATATTATTTTTCACGCTAATACGACATTTCATCAAGTCGAAATTTTTTTTCTTTTTTTTTTTAAATATATTCTATGAAATTAAAATTGCTTTTTAAGTTGACGAACTACATTATGCGTTTCAAGAACGAGTTTTCCTTAAAAATTAAAGCCAAAAATAAAAATAACTGAGTCTTAGAGCTAAGAAAAATAAGGCAAAGAACAATTTTCTTAGAATTATTTATTTTATATAGAAACTATTCTTTCTAAAATAAATATTTGTGAAAGACTACGTAACCCTTTGTTTTTCTAGTGCAGTTCAAAAATACAGCTAACAGCTGTGAATGCGAACATGCAAATGAAAACATGTCAAGAATATAAAAATGAAGATTTTTCTGGTGGGGGAATTATTCATTAAAATATTAATTTCCATTAAAAATTCCTAATTAAGTGTGAGACGTTGAAGCAGGAGAAAGGAATTACCTAATTTCCGTAATAGTCGAGCTTTTTAATTATTTCACTAGATTAGAACACACACTCATAAATTTCCTCTGTTTGCACAAGCATTAGTGAAATAAACCGAATTCATTATTCTGTTTGTGCAATATTTCATAGCTTATTTAACTGCTTGCAGAGTTTATTCTCGTAATTGATGAGTGTTCGATAAATACGTTATATTCCGTTCCTTTTTCAAATGATCTTAACTGATGTCTTTAAAAGGAACTATTCCTGAATGATTCTATGTTTCAGTTATCTTTATTATGTTAGCTCATTTCTATTATTTTTGTGCTTTCTGTTTTGCTTGCAAAATCTACCGAAAATAACAATGGTTTAAATTGTAGCAAATACACCCACAGCTCGATCACAGCCCTGGCTTACGGGCGGTAACTCATTGCACATGGTTTAAATTGTTAAAGTTACTGTCCGTCCGTGAAAACCGCGCCTGGCACTCACCAACAGTTCCACTTAAAAAAGGGTAGATGGGTTGTGAGTGATGACTTTCCGAAGTTTTCAATTTAAAACTTGCATTCGCTATACATCCTTTTGACATATTCAACCAACTATGTATTTGAAATTAGCATCGTTCCAACTTGTTTGATACAGCTCAAAATGACTTTTATCATTCATTCCCTTATTGTTATCTTACTTAACACCCCTATTTTGGTTCGATCATAGAAGACCTGACGCATGCGTAAATGCGCGAAAGGTTTTACTAAAGAAGATCAGTCACTAAATTAAATTATTAGTAGGATTTATTAGTGTGATACAATTCTTTTTGTTTGCTAAAGAGACTCGTTGGAGGAAAATGGGATGCTTCTCAAGGTCCCTGGATAATCGCTTTCAACTCATTGATTCAGCCGATGTCTGACTATGTGTGTGTGTGTGAAAACCCCATTTTTTGTCCCTTCATTAACAGTTTGAGAAGCTTTCGCCATTTTCTTTATGATTACTATTATTGTCACTGTTTCATAGCAACCACATTTTATGAAAACAATGGATTTCACATTTAATCACATCAGCTTAAATTTAAATTTTCATGGTATTTAGCAAACGGGCTTTGGCAACATTAGAATTGTTCTTGTTTTTAAAATGTTAAAGAGATCGATCAAATTAGAGCCGCCATATAGACAGGCTGACGCATCAAGCTTGTGTTGTACCACTTTGGATCCATTCATTAACTTTTACTTTCAATTTTTTATGGTTGCCGAGCTAGGGTTACCGAAGTATAGTTTCAGGCATTGCCAAGCTTTGCCATATGCACGTGTCGCTAATCATTGCTCATTGTTAACTTTTTAGTTTTTATTTTCCTCAATTAGAGGGTGAAATATCTTTTAAGACTAAAAAGCGTTTTTGCACCCTGCAGATCGATTTTAAAATAGTTGGAAATGAATGTAAACATTGCATCACGGTTATGACGTCACTCGAGCATTTTTGCGTCATAGGAACTGGTTATTTTGAACCGAGTCATTCCGTTCCTATTTAATCGCGGTTATGAGATTTTTTGGAAAGTTTCTTGTGGTTTGGCAACTGAAAACTAATTTATATGTTAGGTTGTTTTGGAACGCACATGGGAGCATAAAAGGCTCTAGCAAAGTTTTTTCGTTCTCTTCTCTTTCTGCTCGTTTACCCGTGTGTGTTGTTCCGTGTACATGCAATATACCGACAGCCCAATTACGTCATAATGATATCACAGTTTCGTCCTAATTTGGACTCATCAGTCTGGCTTAAGCAATAGCCGAGCTGAAGGCCAATGTTATTTTGCAAAGCTGAAATTGCCAAAAAAAAAAAAAAACTTATGCTAAAGTAAATTTAGCACACCCTCGAGAGCCAGCAGAAAAGGTGCTTTGCAACTCAGTTTTTTGGCACTTTTAACTTTACTGAAATAATATCTGCCTTCAGCTCAGTTACTGAACTATGATACACTGATGAGTCCAAATTAGGATGAAACTCAAGTCTCTGGTTGCAATAAATGGTTAGTTGGTATATTGCATGTAGATCTGCCTCAGCCCTGGTAGAAGGGCGGTAGCTTACTGCTTATGGTACTCAGATTTTAATTACTGCCTTTATATTAAAACACAAATAGTATTTTTTCTAAACTTGATGTTGCTCAGATTAATGCCCTCATACTGCCAAAAAAAGCTGTTCTTTTTACAGTATAATACCGGCAGCAGAGGTTCCAGTTTAAATCTGTAAAAGCATAGTAATAAACTAAAACTAACAATTTTACAGTTTATTACTTTAAAATTAGTAATTTTACCATAAAATTAGCTGTATTATACTGTAAAAACAATAACATTATACTGGCAGCAGAGGTTCCGGTTTAAAACTGTAAAATGTACTGTACTAAACTGTGAAACTAGTAATTTTACAGTATATTACTGTAAACTAGCCATTTTACAATTTAATACTGTAAAATTACCTGTATTATACAGTAAAAATATCTATTTTTTACAGCGTAGACTCATTATTAGGGGATCTTTCCCAACACTTATTCCTGCCACGGAATGTCAGACTGGTACTACTTTTCTACATCTACACAATAGACAAAGTTTTCCAAAGTCTGGTCCGCGGACCCCCAGGGGTCCACGGTGTTCTGCTGAAGCGTAAAATCGCGTTGAATTTGAAAAATAGAGATTCACAATAGAGTTTTATTCAAAACGAAAATACATTTTAATGGAAAACAAAAGTTCTTGTTTACGTACGGGATAAAAAGCCACCCCCCCCCCTCAGATTCTTCTATTTGAACACATATTAGACACTTAATTGAATTTCGAATAGGTTTTTACTTCCATAGCTCAAAATAATAATATAAAGTAGTACTAAACACTAGAAAAGAGCTCAAAAAATACCGAGAGAAATGAATAAAAAATGTAAAAAAAAAAGATTTAAATACTTCAAATTCTCGAGTGATAGCTATCCGCTGATACAGGTACCACATGACAGAATATCATTTCAGCTCTTAAGGTGCGCATTTAACTTGATTTTGTTCGATTCGAATGAATTCTTTGGACCAGTAGTGTAGCGAGAAATTTCCTTCTGGAAGGGGCAAAGGAAATTTCAGGTTGAGTAATTTGTAGATAGACTCAATCGCATTCGATTAGCTCGAATTTTATTCGAATTAAACAAGCCCTTTAGCCTGTAAATGGGGAGAGAAAAATATTGTTACAAATCTTGTAAATAGTTGTAGTTTTTCCTGCCTTGCATCATTTTCACTAGTTTTGGTTTTATCTGGCGACATGTTGCAAAAGTATCTGAAGATATCACTTTTATCATCTGTATACCGGCCCTGAAACACTTTGTAGTTTTTACACTTGCCCTAACTTTGATAAGCGTGAAGACATTTTTCGCTCGGAGTGGTTTTTATTTTTATTACTAGAACTTTCTTGAATGGATTAGTCAAGTTATGAATGAACAAGATTTTGCTAGAACGTTGTAGAGGTTTCCTTTTGAGTATAAATAGCTGGCCTTGAGCACAGTCAGTTAATTTTTCTTAGATTGGATTTCTGAGAGGCTCGTTTTCATTCGCTTGGGCGAATGGTTGTTTTGCTTTTGTAATTGCTTAATTACTGTTCACGTTAGATACGTGGTGCTGAGTTACTGTTGAGAGTACAGTGTGCTGTTTGCTACCTAATTGCTGGATGTTTAACAATTGTTTCCTGCTCCTTTTGTAAATAAGTGTACATACTTGTAAATAAATTTATAGTTACTTCCTCAAGATTGGAATGCTCATTTAAAGAAAGTTGAAGGTGCTACGGACTCGTTACAATATGCAGCATGATTATAAAGCAAAAAATAAACAAAATACTGAACTTAAACCATTAATTAACTAACTTTCAATATTCATCAGTAGTTTTTCAAATATATAGCCTTTTTTTCATAAAGAAACATCGAGTTTATTTGAAAATTAAAACCGAATTATAAGCACATACAATAAAATGGAAATGTCTGAAAAAATCTTAAATTTTTCCCTGCAAAAAATTGTATTCTTCTTTTAAAATATATATGCTGAATTTATTCGTAGCGATTGAATTCTAAATCTAACAATTGAATAAAATGTTTTAATCCAAATTCTATCTGCAATGTATTGTCGGAAATTCAGGAAAACGGGATTTTTCTCCCGGGAATTTCCTCATGTTATATTAGCTTTATCAATTAACCAGCACGTTCCATGACTTTTTAAATTCTATTGCCAGTTTCAAAGCATACATTTTTCATCTGCTGACAATTTAGCAAATTAGCAAAAATAAAGGATCTATTCATGCTTTTAATAAATGTAATTACTTTTTTTTTGAGAATAAGAAAACGCTGACGTTATTTTCATAATTAAATTTTAAATTATTTGGTAATTTAAGCATTGCATTTAGAACATGCGTTTGAAATACTAAATGAAATTTAATTGAAATGTAAGAATGATTTTTAAGAAGTGAAGAACGGAATTTCTGTTGTAGTAATTGCATTCCGAGAAATTAAGAAGTCATCAAGGACTGGTTGGTATATTTTACGGTCTTAACACAAATATATAGAAAAAAAATAAAACTGAAAATTAAAATCGTGCTAAATTCGCAACTCCAAAGTTCAAATACGCTACCTTATGGTGATTAATATAGAAAAGGGTAAAATATTACGTTTCACATATACTTTTCGAGGTAAAATACAGACATATTGTGTGCACATTTTTGTTTATTTTTTTTTGAGTAAATTTGAACAGATATGAGATTTTTTCGGAAACCTCAAAAGATGCATAAAAGCATTAGCTAAAGAATTAAAAACCTTTACCTTTGTTTAATTCAAAAATAATTCATTAAACTAACCGTATATTACTGCAGAATCTAATTGGTATGGACAGTAAGCAAAAAGTATTTTTGAAAACAGTATCGCAAAACAGAGTTGCAGCTGAGAAAAAATTTAAAGACTTTGAGAAAAATATAAAAGCTGAGAATTTTAATCGTCGAAATAGTACGACAACTTTATTTTATTACTCTGCAAAAGCTTAAATTATCCTCTGAAGTGTTTGACAATTTTTTTAGGGTTATTGCTTCAATATGCTGGTAGGAAAAAACGGTATAAAGATTATAGAGTTCGGTAAGATAAAAGAAATAATGGCAGTTCCAATTAAAAGAAAACCACCACAATATGTCGGTGGGAATTTTTCATAGAGGATTTTTATAGCATGGCAGAGCAAAATCATTCAATTGTAAAATTAGAAAAATTGATGAACATCGAATTCATTAGGATGGAAATGGTTGCTTAAAAACATATTAATATATGATTTGAATTATTTTTAATGCTTAGTAATGCTTCTTTATTTCTAGTTACGTTATACATACGTAGGTGCAAAATATCCACAAGCCTTAAAAAAATAATTTCATCAAAATAAAAGGCAGAAAAATCATACATATGAACGAAATTTAGTCCTTCACTTAGTTTAATGTTAGCCAAATATTATTTTTCCCGTTTTCAGTCTCCATTAGACAGAGGCTGCTGCCCCGCATATAGTTTATTGTTGTTGCGAATGTGTGTGCTGTCAAATTTCTACCTTTTTTCTCTCAAAGTTTTTTGACTCTGAATGGAGGGGGGAACTTTGGATCTATTTCAGTTCCACGGATCATTTTACATACAAATTTGCCAGCACAGTGTCTTTTTTGCTGAAGACGTGCGATACGACTTGTATGCAAAGTGCGATCCTAACAAGATTGCTTTTTTTTAATATAAAACACGAACAAATTTTCGGACACAGGAATCATGGGAACAAGTTCTATACTCTGATTTTCCACCGGAAAAAAATGTTAAAAACTTCTTTTTAAAAAAATCAGGATAAAAATCATTGTTGATGATTTTTGAAATATTTGCGTGGTGGATGGTATTGTCCCCTAAATCTCCCTTTTTGCTACCGTTGTTCATTATTTTGAACTTTGATCCTCTTGTACCCGCCAAAATAATGTTAGTGGTTAATATAATGCTCATTTACCATCCACATGAAAATAATATCTCTGAAACTAAGGAAAACTGAAAAAAAAAAAAAAACAGGGGGTCAAACAAAATTCGTGTGTATGGAAGAAAAACGGTGGTAATATCGAGATTTGGGTTGTTAATTTACATATATCAGCCAGAATAGTGTCAGAAAAATTTCGAAGGGGGGGGGGTTCTTGCCGCACAGTGCAATCAGTGATGTTTTGAAATTTTTTCACAGTACAGGCGTAGTCGGCCTGCGTGGTAACTAGGCTCTGTACTTGTACATATCAACTTACTAAGCAAAATGAAAGCTATTGCTAGAAAAAACAGTTAAAAAAGAGTCATATTTCTCTATGTGTCATTATCGAAGTATATTGTGAGAAGTCTGCGTACATTTCGACGCTTCTTAAAGCAAATTTGAATTCCTTCCGAAAATATGTTTAACCGCTTGGTAACAAGATGTTACCATAGTTCTTTGTTTAGAGTATGTGCAGCAAAAATCTTCTAAATCCTATCTTCCCAGATAAAATTCTTCATTAATATAACTCGAATAATTCATCATTCATTAAAATGTAAATATTTTGTCATTGAATCTCAAATAAATTGCAACTCAGAAATTAAATTTTTCTCCTCTTATAGTAGAACCAAATAACATGAATAAGGAAAGCAAATATTAAAACTGATGAATCCATTATTTAAATTTCCCATGTCAGCAAAATGTAATTGTTCAGTAAATATTTGAGTGTTAATATCACGGTTTTCTAAAGTTTGTAGCGTAACTAAAAGTTTTATTTTTCTTCTTTTCATTTAAAGAGGAAAAGATGCGAGCTCAATTTGTAAAAATATAATGCACATTTTAAATTTAATATCATCCGTTTTAGTTATTTGACTAGACAGACTACGGAAGTTGCAGCAATTACAAAAACTTTTGTTATGTTCCGATAAAAATACATTTTAAAAAGGATACAGGTTATTTATTAATTTTATCTATTGAAAAAAAAATGGTTTGTGTTCATTTCATATTCATTTATTTTTGTTTATTTATTTATTTTATCTTTTGTTCC
This sequence comes from Uloborus plumipes, assembly GCA_038373865.1. Taxonomy (NCBI): domain Eukaryota; kingdom Metazoa; phylum Arthropoda; class Arachnida; order Araneae; family Uloboridae; genus Uloborus; species Uloborus plumipes. The sequence continues at coordinate 133,437 of JAXGGA010001223.1, read as the reverse complement.
AGTCATCTGATGAAAAAACAAAAAAAATTTCAGTATGATAACTTAAAAATTAAAAAAAAATACAATTAATGTTGCAGATAATTTTAATTCAGAAGATAATCACTTGAACATTGACACGATTCATTACTTAGATTTTGTTGCTGCTCTTAATAAATTTTAGTAAGTTTAGTAACAAAAAGCACACTTTTTTTTATTATCATGAATTTTTATGCTGTTAAATATCAACGGCTTTAAAACAAATCGACTGTAATTAGATTCGCAAACGTCTCCGATGGTTTGCAGGTGACATTTCGAGATTTCACGGTTTTCTATCAGTTTCCTGTGAAAAACAAGTGTCTTTGCGAAAAGCTTCCTGAATTACTACAAGTTACATAAATGCAATCTTCTCACAGTTATGGAGACTATTTTTAGCTACCAGTATGAAGAAATACTCTTGTTTATTTAGTGTTTTTTCTTTATGCCCCGATGGGACTCAGAAGTCCCGCTTTTATCAATTTAATATTATGAATCCTATATGGCTGTAATCATGCTGAAGCTTTTAAATACCACTCTTTGTACTCCGCTGAGAGGCCAACAGATGGTTACCTGCGATCCGAAATAGTTTACTTAGGGACGCTAAGGCGTAGGGGGGCCTTAGACCCTGCTGATTTTAAAAAAATTTTTAATTAATTTGGGACATAAAGGGTTAATATTGAATTAGCCCTATACTATGGCAAAAAAAAAAGCTATTTCTGGATATTGTGTATTTGAAAGAATTTCTAGCTAATAAGCTGTTAGGCATTCTTTTGTAATTCTGCCTTACCTTCTGCCATATTTACCAAAACGCTCTAGAAGCCTCTCTCACTTTTTTCAGTCAGAGAAGGTCAAAGAAGTAAGAACACCTTAGTAATTGACAAAAAGTAAGAGACCTTACTGGCACGAACATTCTCGAAAAAACTCAAGACCCTTTCCCAATCACATCGCACTTATTTACAATGGATTCCCTCTCATGTGGACATCCCAGGTAGCAAAATTGCTGACAGCCTTGCCAAAGCAGCGGCTGCCGAAGTCACGGCACCCTCTGGGCCTCTTACATCTCCAGAGATCGTCTCAATGACCAAGCTCAGGACCAAGAACAACTGGATAAATCCGCCGAGCCATAGTTGGTACAAGAGTAATCGCCCAGGAAGCTGTCTAGCTATCAATATCAACAGGCAGTAACAAACAGCCATCACAAGACTCCGCAGTGGACACATCAAGTCCCTCAGGTATTCCACTGGAGTAAAAGACTATGCCCTGTGTAAAAATTGTATCACTGCGCAGGCTTTTCCAGACCACATTCTATCTTGCCTGGGTCTATCCACTGAAGACTTAAGGGATAGACCAGGTCTTGTCATTGACTTTTTGAAGGTGAAAGGTTTGTTGGACTTGATCTAGCTCTGCTATATCCCGGGGATTTGAAAGAAGAAGAAAAAGCCTCTCTGGTTAATCAGCAAAGGGACAAGTCATTGCTATAAACTTATCTGAGTTTTCTCTGAAAGTACCCAACTCATTCCAGAAACGCAGTTGGCTTTTACTAGGAAGGTTAAGTTCCAGGTTAATTTCAGTGCAGAAGCTCTCTTTGCAAAACATGTTTCTCTTTCTTTCTAGACATTTTACAGTCAGAAATTGCTCACACTAGCCGCCCATAATTTTCTGGAATATTGCTTTTTTTTTTTTACTGTGTAAAATGCGAGTAAAGCAAATTTTTATTGTAAAGGAAACACGCAGCCGCCTCCTATTTAAATCAATTGCTAAAACATACTTTTATTTTGAATTTTAGATTTTTATGACAAAAAATAGGAATGAATTTTCGATTAATTTTAACATTCAAATCAAATTTTGGCTATTGTCTTTGTAGAAGTTAATCAATGAAATTACAAACAAAACAAAGGACAGGTCTTAAGAAGTAAGTAACCTCCTCTAAGCAAGGGCTAAAGCAGGAACATGCAATACACCGCCAACTCGGTTATTTCCATCCATGGATTGCAGTTTCGTGCTTTTTATACTTAAGCTCTGCCTTACAATTTACGAGTTGTGCCGTACTAAAGGCGGTCTCTCGCTGGTATTCTAATTTCACATTAGCTATAGGTTTTTTCGCTCTCTTTGCTCAGGGGTGCCCCCCCCCCAAGCTCAATGGCGCAAATTCCCCCCTAAAATTTTTCACAACCCTCTTGTGCTTTTTATTTTTGCCCATCTTTTTTTTATTTTTTTTAATGTTATTTATTTATTTTTTTTAATATTATTTATTTATTTTTTTTTAATTATGACTATTATTTTTTTGTTATTTTTTATTTTTTAGAAGCAATCATTATGCGCAGAATAGAATCCCTTTTTTCGCTTCCAGAAATTCCAAACACAGACACAAAATAAATATTAAATAATAATAAAGTAATAAAAGAAATAATTTAAATTAAAAAAAAATAAATTAATGAATAAATTTCATTTAAAAAAAATCAGTGAAAAATTTAAGTTAAAAAAATAAATAATTTAAATGAATAAATAAATAAATAAATTAGTTTTAAAAAATCCCTCTCCCCCAAAATTTTGATGGCGCAACTTGCGCCATAGTCCCCCCCCCCCCTCCAACTCGGTTACTTTCCTATTCCATGCTGATACGTGCATAATTAGCACGAAACTGCAGTCCATGGATGAAAATAACCAAGTTGGCGGTGTATTGCATGAAAGGACAGGTCGTTTTGTAAAAAACGGCTGCTCTTCATTCCATCCTATGACTTTTTCCTCAGATTAGATTCCCGAGAATCTCGTGATTCATTGGTTCCGCCGCAATAGATCATGTGGCTCGTATTGATCAATCACAAAGATAATAAATTTGACCGATTTGAGATAAAGGTTAAGCCCCCAGCGAAGTGAAAACCATAGCCAATCTTTATTGTTCAAATGAAAAAAAAACTAAAATTTTCTTTTGCATAACTATTATTAATATTACTTCACTTGAATACAAGACCTAATATACTTCCGAAGTTGGTGTCAAAGACTAAGAGCCCTGCTCCACATCAGCAGAAAACGCGACCGAAACCGAAGGCAGAAACTGCAAATCCGATTACTTTCCACAGGAACGCCGTGTAATCCGGTTTGCGTTTCTGCTTTATTTTTCTGCTTTACGTCAATGTGGAGCAGGGCCCTTAGAGTAAGAGCCCTTAAGTCTTGACAATTTTAACATACGAATTTAAAAAAAAAAAATGACATCGTCGCAAAAAAAAAAGAAAAAAAACCTTGTGATGTGCGTTTAATAAAATGAGAGATCAGAATTGGGAAACGCTTAAAACTTGTCAAATTGGCCATTAAAAGTGAAATTTCCTTAGCTAGAGTTCCCGTAATAAATTTCTCAATTAAACCTGGTTCACAAATTTCCTGTCTCGGTAAAGAATTTTTCTGCAGATATTAAGAAGTGATGATAGGTGGATATCCTCTTGTTATATAACATGACAGAGTAATTATAAAAAGAAAAGAAACTTCTCAGGCAATTGAATTTTAATTTCTTAAAGTAGTTTTACAATTTAAAAATGATTTTATGATATAAAATGATGAAATTTTTGTTTTAAACTTTATGGTAGATAGTTGTAGCAGAATGACTTCGATATGACGTAGCTCATAAATAAGTTCATGAAAAGCAAGTCCTAATCAGAATAATTGAAGATCTTGAAGGAGTTATGTGATAAAACTCAAACAGCGATTAATTAGTTCAAAGTTTTATTGTTGTAGCTGTTGCAGAATTTTTGTTTTCTGGCTTTATCGTTAAGTGAGCGTATGAAGTTGGTCTTATGACATCTACTTTTTAACCGACTTCAACAAAAGAGGAGGTTATACAATTCGTCGGAGATTTTTTTTTTTTTTTGTATGTTATAAGATTACTCGAAGAGGCCTGGATCGATTTTAAAATTTCTTTATTTGTTTGATAGGGTCTCCCTTTCAATTGGTCCCATCGTCTCATTGTCCCGGTTTGATAACGGGAGACTGCATATATAAATCGAAATAGAAATCGTGAACACAGTAATCGTAATGATGACAATTTTGAATGTAAAGCTTCTCTGGATTACATAATGCAATTCATTTCTATGGTCTTTTTATCATCATCTAATGCTGATAACAGATAACGGTCTACGTATACGTAGTATTTCTATCGCGAGAAACTAATATTGCTTTGAAATATAAATTAGTTGAAAAACCGTTAATAGTAAAATGACTTTGATTAAACTAGTACACAAATAAATACCAGAGAATAACAAAGGTTAGTTTTTAGTGTCAATCGTTTTAAATTTTAGACGCGTTGATAGTTTCTTTCCCAAGTCGCACACTTCGTTTTTTAAATGTTGTAAAAAGGTTATTAACGTTGTATCAATAGCTTAGAAACGTTTATAAAACGTTTAAAGGTTATTTGAGCGACCTGGGTTCTATTTTACTTACATAGTTTATCTTATGGATCATTTACTTAAGAAACTTAGGTGAAGTTTTGTTATGGAAACATTACCTTATTTCTGATGTTCATTTACACTAAAAAGAATAAAATAAAAATGTTTTTGAAAAAAACAAAAATTGAACTGACTTCAGAGTTTTACTCGGCAAGTGCTCCAAAAAATAAAAAAATAATTTTATTCTTTGAACACCATCGAGGTAAAATGATGTTTTACTTTATTTTGCCAACATTTTTCAGAGAAACCATTGAAAATTAGGAACAGAATATCTACCATTACATAAATATGTGGTTGTCAATGTGGTGTATGCGAATGCGATTAAAGAGCCTGGAGCCATTAAGAGTTATATTTATAGTTGAATTTTAATTTCGTTTTAGTGCTTTTTCTATTTAGTGCTTTTGCACCGACTTCAAAACTTATCTTTAAAAGTAGTATCGATGGTGTTCAAAGAATAAAATTATTTCTTACTTTTTACAGCAACTGTCGATAGAAGTTCTGAAGTCGGTTAATTTTTTTTTCTTTTTCAAAAATATTTTTATTAGCATGAACATTTGTTTCAAATACACCAATCCATGCCCGAGCCGGCATTCGGTTCCTCCCTATTCTGACACTGATCCAGAGGCGGATCCAGCTTCTGGTTAAGATGGGGGTCATTTTCTGAAAGGGGGGTCAAAGTGCAATTTTTGTGCAAAAAGGGGGGTTTTACGTAATACAATTTTTTGCGTAATATAATTTCCAAAAATGCAATTTTTTGCTATATTTTATCAATAGGGGGGTCATGACCCCCCATGACACCCCCCTCTGGATCCGCGCCTGCGCTGACCACTAGATAAGATGGATAGTTAAAAAAATATTTCAAGCAAAACAGTTTTAATTATCACTGTCAGTTTTTCTTCCTGTAAGGCACGGACCTCCAAAAAAGTAACCCTCTCATAAGACTAAGGTGGGTGCATTGTCAAAAGGAAACATGCGGCATTTAAAAGAAAAAAACAAAAAGCTTGTTATACCAGTAAAACTCATTTCTTAATTTTTAATAAACACACAAATAATCAACATAAATCATTCAGAGGCGACATTTAAAACTAAGCAACGGAACGCTAATTCTATTTATTATGATCCCATTTCAGCAACTCGTAATTGAAGATCATATTCGAAGGCATTCCGAGATTAAATCGCATCTCATTTCGTGCGTCATTAAGCACGTAATTCCCTATTTCAACACTCACATCTTTCAGGGCGAGTCCTCATAAGACACACAAATGCGTTAAAAATCTCCAGCTGAGGGGATCAATAATTAAACAGGGATTATTCCAGGCCGTGTGCTGGAGCTTGACTGCTAATGTCAATGAATAAGGTGTCAAGGTTTACAAGGATTAATAACAATGCAATTATTGTAAGACATACGGAAAGTTCTTTTTCTCAAATGAAAGAAGATAGTAATTAAGGTTTATTTATACATTGCCTGTTGCCACGAGTTGTAATTATCAATCGAATATCGTATTGTAAAGAAAATTTTATTATTTCTGACTTCTTACTGGCATAGTTCTATTTTTATCTGTTGCGTTTTACAGTTGAAGAATGTCTACTTGGTTAGTTTCAAATGCAGTGAAAAAATACTTTGTCATCAACAAGTAATATTGTTAAAAATAGCGCATTGTAACGAAAATGTAACTGTTTTACTTGTTACCTGAACAGTTTCATTTATATATTTGCTGTTTTATAGTTGAAGAATATCTATTGTCCGTCAGTATCTCAACTGGTGTGAAGAAGAACTCGGTCAACTTTTGTCAAAAAATACTCTGTCATCAAAAAAAAAAAATCTTCCTGCACTGATAAGACAAAGTACAATAGATGACAAAAATGCAAAAATATGAAAAATTAAAAAATTCAGATTCTGCTGTTTATTTTTCCCACGACAAAAATAGACTTTAAATGCATTTTTTTAAAAGCCCGAATTAGGTCAAAATTGTACATTAATTATATATTGAAATAAAATAATAATCTATCTCTAAACGAGATTTTTTTTTTGCATTAAATACTATTTTCATGTAGTTCTTAGAAGTTGTTCCGCCTTTGATGTTGCTTCTCTCTTCATGAATTTAATGTGCTTGTATGTTACCTTCACTTAAATTGAGATAAAAATGTGTATTTTTAATCCCTTTCACGTAATGCTCAATTTCAGTTTCGATATTAAAATGTAATTCTGTGTATTGGATAGAAATGATAGTCTACTCCTGAAACTACAGTTCAGTCAAGCTTTAAACTGAAAATTTTTAAGATCATATTATTTGCTATTCCTCTGGATAACTTGCACGCGAAAACGTAATTCTTCACTAAGGCATTAGGGTTGACAGGCTTTTGCCGAAGGTGGAAAAAACCGGTTACAACTGTCCCGGTAAAAATACCTTTTTGCCACTTTTGCTAAAGTGGCAAAAATAGTTAACTAAATTTGTGCAAAATTTTCCAAAAGTTTTTACAAATTCTTACTTTAAAGTTTTTATTTTTTTACTGAGAATATTCATTACATCATTGAACATACTCTCTCAGAAAAAGGTTTCTTAGGCAACTGCTATTATAGAATAAAGAAGAGAGTAAACAACAACAAAATAGGTCACTAGCTTTGGTTAAAAGTTTTAAGAAGGATGTATCGAAAGGAATTGGGGGTCAATGCTCTAAAGCCCTTTGTAGTTGTTCCTTGGAACAAATTCTTATCTTTTAGTTAGTTATTAACAAGGAAGTCGTGCCAGATCTGCTATGCTTTCAAGGCAATATAAATTTACAGAGAAACAAACTGTAATTAGTATGTACGATATCAGAGTCTCACAGCGACGGTAGGCTATGTTCAGGCGCGCCATTTTGAATTTTGCCTGGGAGGGGGAGGGTACAGAGCCATACTCAATGTACATTATACGGAAAATCAACCAAAGCTATAACCATTTGTATGTAAACGCATTAATTTCTGTAAATCAGAGGAGGGGAAATTTTCTCCTGACCACACAATATGACTCGCTTGGTTATCTTACTACTGTTTTGAGGCTTAATTGTCTCATTGTTTCTCTGAGATGAGATGAAAAAATATAGTTGCTTAACTTGTATGGAAACTATAAATAATTAATGATGAAAATTTCATAAAATAGTAGACTCTCATCAAATTCAATTGAATTGTCTAAACTTGAATTAGAATACATTTTTACTTTTCTAAAACTGAATAGCAAAAACAAGTTTGAAACTTTTTTTTCAATCAATTTCAAGTTTTTTTTCTCGAAGAATTTTTTATAAATATTTTAATTATTGAATTAATATCAATGAAATTCTAAATCAAATTCCTGATTTTACTTTCAATTGTATTATGTACAAAATTATATTTTAACATTTTTTTTTTCTTTTTATGTCCAGCAGTTTTTTGAAGTTTTGTCAGTTTTTTCCATTTTTGCCGGTTTTTTACCAGGGTTTTTTTTTTTTAGTTTTTGCCACCGTGCCGGCAAAATGCGCACCCTTACCAAGGCATATAGATTACTTACGTATTAACTCCTCGCAGCTACAGATTTGGCGGTTTTAGATAACGTGTGCGCGTGTGATAAACAACCGCCAAATAAACCGCCAAATCTGTAGCTGCGGAGGAGTAACTACGTAAGTACCAGATTGTCCTTTCAAAATCATGGTAAAAAGTATAAACTCACTCATTTTAATTTCATACAATAAAGGAGACATAAACCACTTTAAATAATTCCCTCTTTGTCATTCAAATGTTTCAATCAACTACTATCTCAAAACCGGCTTATTGGTTTAAAGCATAAAGCATTTGAAACACGTAAAGTACATAGAGCATTTTTAAACAATGGGTATTGATTTGGTAAGGTATCATTTGAAGAATTATTACAATTGCATCGCAAACGCCTGGTAAACTAAGCAATAAACATTAAACAATGGAACAGAATTAAGCATAAAAATAGAAATGATTATTGTGCTTGAATTTAAGAAATCGCACCAGTGAAGAGACAATGTGTCCTCATTTGGGGATTAAAACAAAGATAAAACTTGATCAAAAAATCAATTAACTTCATCCATAATTTCCAGTTAACAAAGCAATAGACCACAATGTAAACGCAACAAAATATTTTTTGCGGACATTCCTTTGAATATCTAAACAAGCAACGGTTTCAGTTTAATGCGTTAACTTTTAAGATATTTTTAAATACATTGCAAATAAAAGGCGAATGTCTTTATAAAAAGGTAATTTGCGTGAATGCACGTCAACGTTAATATTGCTTAAAAATACTTTTAATTATCTGATAAATTATGTTATCTTGCTAAGATTTTATATTTTATCTTTTAATCTAACTTTAAATAGTACATTATTAATAACACAATAATACGGAATTAAACTTTTCTAGAACACAAAATAAATTTTTGATGATATTTATATTATTTGGTATGTTGATTTCAAAAATAACCTCGATTTTTCTCCATCACGTCAGGATGTTTTGCAAAATTGATTTTTATTTTTGCTGAAATCTTCCATCTCAAAATGTATTCTGTGAAACAATTTATCTGGTAAAAGTGGAATTTTTTTCATTCAAATATGTAGAAAATATCCTATCCTTGGTGATACATATTAATTCTTCAGAACTCCATTATCTTTTTATTGATCTAAATGAAAGAAAAAGGACCAAAAATACCAAATTTTACCCATCCGCAGAGCAAAAAATAAAAAAAAAGGCTAAATCTCAAGAATGAAAATTTTCAAGGAAAAAAAAATAAAACCGTTTGGAAGTACAGAATATTGATGCAGATTTCCTACAAAATATTATCAAAATAAAGAATAATACGTCATGAAAAAATCGTTGATTTTATATAGAATGACATTGTGACCAGATTACAGAAGTAAAAACAAAAGTTCCTATAATTCAACCGCGACGAGATGGCCGGTGTCAATCAAATGAGAAAACGAGTCCATTCCTTAAAATAGGTAGAATTTCTACCCATTCAAATTACCCCATCAATTGTGAATCCCATTCCTCAATTTTCATCTGCTTATCACCCCTTCCTAAAAATGGACAATCCTGAAAAAAGGAGGAGTCATAGGCCATCTCTGCGAAGTTGAATTATACTTATATTACTCGGTATAAATAGTTTAAAATCAAGAGAAGAGAAGTATTCATTTGTACGTCGCAATCGTTGGGAAGTTTTTTGTACAAAACATAGTAAGGGACTTTGAAACTTTCCCTTTGACTTTGATTCTGTAGTACTTGAATGTTCATCAAAGTAGACTTGGCGCCCATTCCCCAAGCAGAATGCCACCTTTTTTCACACCTCACTTGAAACAAATATAAACTAAAGCTTGATCACAGAGAGATGGCGCATGACCTTGAAGCAAAAAGGGGCCGCTTCACGTTATTATCGGTAGTTTCAGAGAGAACATGCAGGCAGTAGATACTTTACTGAACTTCGTTTATGAAGAACTTAAAAACTCGCTGATGTTGCCTATTTTTAAATGAAGCGGTTCCATTTTTGCCTCAAGGTCACGCGCCATCTCTCCGGGGTCAAGCTTTAGCTGACCCGCGCGAAGAATTCGCGTTTGACAGCAGTAATTAAAAAAAAAATCGATTTTTTTAAAGCTAATTCTTTGAAGAAGAGGCACTAAGTTAAATTTCATTTTTCGCCTATTTAAAAGAAAATGAAATGATACCTTACGTTCGTAGTTTTATTTAGTATTAAGGGAACAACCAAATAGTTGTAACATTAAAAAATGTTTTCTAACAATGAACCTTTTAAGGACCAAAGAACTGCTTCACATAAGAAAACGTGAACACCTATTCGGCGGCCGTTCAGCGGGTTTAGATGGCCGCTGCTGGAGAGAATTTTAACATTAAGTTTATGGTGTAAAAAATCAGAGCTACGGAAAATTGACAGTTAGGAGGGGTGGCCGTTAGAAGAGGTGACCGCTTGAAGAGGTTTTACTATATTAGAGTTTGACCATGGAGAAATGGCGCGTTGATCTTGAAGTGGATACGGACCGCATCAGAGAGATCATGCAGGTGAAAAAAAACTTTCATGGCCAAAGTGTGTTAAAAAAATTATTGTCTCGCTGGTCCTTCCTGTTTTAAAATTTGTCCTTTTCCAGCTCAAGGTCAAGCGCCATATTTTCGTGGTCAAGCCTTAGCAAACTTAGAAACCACTGTCTTGCTTTGGCTCTCGAAACATTTAATGGAATTTGTGCAGGATTTGATTTCCTGTCTATAAACAATAACACATTGAAGCTAGTATAAACAAATTTATTAGTCAATGTTATTTTAATTCACAAAATATTCAAGCTAATTTGAGGACGCTTTAAGCTACTGTCCTGCTTAGAATTTTAATGTATTCAGAATAAATTAAGCGAGAAGTTTCGGTAAAATTCCATTTTTTGAAAGCAGGCTTCCAGTACAAGGGTCTACTGTACTTTAAACTCGTTTTTTGCGAATTAGTGAGCTGTACCATTTTAAACTCTTCACTGCTTTGAAGCATTTAACTAATAAAAAGAGCTTTGAAACTTATTCAATTAATTTGACAAAACAATTCAGTAACCGAGGGACATTAAAGCCCTTTTATCTTCTACAGAAAAAATTAAAAACGCATTTCAAATTTTTCTTATAGAGTAAAAACCATGCTTTTTAAGGTTGAAAGAAATTACTTCAGACTCTTATGTTTAAAACTCCTGGCGGCGAATAAATCGTTGAATCAGTGAACTCGTAACATTTAAAATTTTCCACTGCTTTTAAATGTTTAAAATATACATTCATTCTGAAAGAAAGCACAAAACTTTTCAAGAAACTTCAATGATTCGTCTTCAAAAATAACTTTAAAATGCATTACAAACAAATCTTACGCATCGAAACACTATTTGTTAAGAAACATTTCTGAAAATCATTTGCTGAAAGTAACTCTAAAACTGTCAGATATATATAAGGAGAATTTAATATATGATGATTCCCAAGAATATGAATCTCAATTACTGAAGTGGAAACAAACTTTAGGAAAGGAAGATTCCAATCAACACCAAGCAAAATGAAAAGAAAGTTAACAAAATTAATTGAATCCATCGAGATTATTTCGTAACACAGAACACCCCTGTAGGGAAATCAATTAATTTATTTTACGCACTTGGTCGAAGCTGTTAATTACTTAAAGTACTAAAAATTTTGTTATCATTATTTCTGAAGAGCGGCTTCATTTGAAGCATTCCTTTGAAATTTATATTTTGTGTTATACATAATAATCGTTTAACTATTGATTGATATATGGGTATACCGGTTTTCTTTGGCAACTGTGAACTCAGTATTTCAGTTTTTAAACAAACAGGACCTAATGCTTGTAATGTTTCTTAAAACATTGAATTTTACAAGCACTTTTATGCAGATAAATATTCTCAGCAACTGTGCAGCCATTTTCTTAAACTTTCAATCAGAGGAGTGTCCGAACTAAACGTACCCTATTTGAACAGTAGCTTAAAAAAAAAATTAAGTGCAACGAGGGTGATATAGGCAGTTAAATTTAAAAAAAAAATGGCCCATCTGGCGCGCCTACGCTTTATATGAGGGGACAAAAAGCGAAAAATGGCGTCCCCACAAGAAGATCCAAGCTGGTTTGCAATGTAGAACACAAACCCGTAGTAGCAGTGCAAATAATGTTTTGATATGCACTTATCTTAACGTTTACTTCTTTTATAAACTGTTCGAAATATTCTTTGTGCTATTTTTCCCGATTTGTGTTCTGCATTGCATGCATAGAACAGCCTGACCAAGTTTCATAACATCTGAAGACACATGGTGAAAAATCATATCTCGGCTGGATGGATTTGACTTGGAATGTCCCTATAGAATTTATCCAGTTTTGCCTTTACTTTAAAAGGATGACTATCTTATTCGCCCACTCAAAGCCAGAAAAACTCAAATGAAGAAACTAGAATAGGCATTATTTTGTTCAATGTATTAGGGATACAGTAGCTACTGCTTTTTGAATCACGTTGGCTCTGAACAGTTTTGATTTAATAAAACGTCCAACATAATAAAGCTGGATTTTGCTCGTTTTCAAGATTTTATTCATTAAAGCGGTTGATTCAATTAACCGCTGATTCAATAAACCGGCCTCAACTGTATTTACAAGCAAATTTCTTTTTACTAATTCACAGAGGGATGCTTGGTGGGATTATGTATTACTTGCTTACCTGCGTCATTTTTATGACAAAGACAGCGAAAACATTGCCAACGATTACTTTGCTTTGACATTTAAAAAAAAAAAAAAACAACCAAAACTCAAATAGAAGCCGCGCAGCCACAGCAGCTAAATGGCAAAAACAATCACGATCATTCTTCTTTGATTTTGAACAAAACAAAGAAGGAAGAAAGTTGGATTTATTCCAAGACCGATTCTTATACTAAATTGAATTAAATGATGCAATTCATCCGGAAAACACTTCAGACATCTCCAAATCGACTTTTAATCACTGTTATTAATGGTGTTACACATTTATTAAAAGCTTTACTTTATAGACGACAGTTTTTTGAACTTTCTCATCATTACTGAAAGTTTCCGGATTTTTTTTTTCTTCTTTTTTTTTGGTAAAAGATGTTTTTTGTTACCCATGGGTATCTACTTCTTCTGAAAAGAAATAAAGTGGGAAACTCCTTTAGGGAACACGAATGTCTTTTTTTTTTCCTCATATCTATGTCAGAAAGTTTTACTTATGAATAAAATGAGGGAAAAGGTATTGAAAGCATAAATTGTCGAGAAAAAAAAATTCAAGACGATTTGTGTATTCACAGCATTTTTTTATTCTATTCATACTTTAGCGTAAAATATTTTTGCTCATTTTTTTATTTCAGTTTTATTTCATTTTGGATGAATTGATTAACGCATCATTTAACTATTTTTAAAGATAAACGATTGCACTGGTGAACCCTCAAAATCTATTCGAGTAAGAAATACTTAATTCTTATTCATTCCTATATACCATAAACGAATGTTTAAAATATTTATTTAGCTCTCATTTCTTTGATAAACAGGACTTAATTTTATACTATCGGGAAATTTTGAAATGTTTGTACTTCACGTACCAATACCAACCAACGTATCAACCAACAGCTTAGTTGTAATATTATATCACTCGAAATATACATTTTGGACTCTCCTCTCGACTTCTTTCCAAGCAATTATGTCGATGTGAATGAAGAGTGAGGGAAACGTTTCTATCAAGACATTCAGCAATAGAAAAAAAAAATACCAGTGTGAGTAAAACTCATCTGTGCTAGCAAAGTACTGCTGGAATGTCATGGAAGTTGTCCCAGAAGTAGATTACAAACGAACAGAAGAAGAAAAAAGAAAGCAACGCTCAGAGTTAATAAAGGACCACATCAAAAAGTTCCATATTTATAAGACATACAAAGGCGCGGATAAAAAGGAGGGGCACCCTTTCCTTGAGGAACTCTCCACCGGTAAATTTTTGACACTGAAGTTCAAAAAACCTTTTTTAGATGAGTTTTAACTCATTTATGCCCAGGTTTTTTTTTAACAATTTTTTTTTTTCAATTTTTATCTGCTTAAAACTCTTACTTGGAATGGTTTACATACATTTTAGGCTTAAAATAGTTCGCCTTTGCCATATTTATTAAGTTATTTAACGTCCTGTTTATAGGATATTTTGCAGATATGTGAGCAAAATACGACCTTACTAGACTTTACTTTTGCAAAGTAACATTACAGAAGGCATCTCTGATTAATTTTAAGCAAGTCATTTCAAAACAGTTTAATTTTATGATAAATAAGTTCGCAAAAAAAGCTTACTTTCTGTGGCTACCCATGCTGGATCGTTGCTTGACTGATTTGTCTGAAAATAGCTGTCAATAAATAAACGCTGGTGTCCAAATAGTGGCTGTAACTGGTTTTCTCAAGAAGAAGGACTATTTAACTTATGAAAAACAGCTTTAGTAAAATGATATACCCGTTACAGGTTTTGGTATGCAGTAACTAACAAGCGACCAGTTTTTAGGCTACTGGGCATAAATGGGTTAATAACAGTGGGGAAAGGAGGTTCCGGTTAACCCCCGAAAATGTTTCGGAATTGAAGGCCAAAACCTCTGTGATTAATATTTACAAACTAGTATACATAGTAAAAGTAAGTAATAAAAATCGATCGCCCCATCCCTTGAAAAAATTGGTCATTCATCAACCCCCATAACTGCGAGAAATATCTTATCTTACCCCCCTTACCCTCCCTTACTTGACATTGACACATTTTAATTCAATTAAAAGTAAAGCCAAGCAAAAAAAAAATATTTTTATATAGGTTTTTTAAGCTTCCTTGCCTAACGTCAGATAAAACCATTTTGAAATTGGAAACGGTGCCGACACATCATTTTAAAATTTTCCTTGGTGGGAGGGGGGGAGATGCTTACTATACATTGTATAGAAAAACAACGAAAACCACACCCACAAGTACATAAACCCATTAATTTCTATAAGTCATGGTCCTGCATGATACTATGTTAATGGTTGAACATAATGCGCATTTCTTTTTTATTCCTGAAAGGCTAATCTTCTCACCCCGTAATAATAATGGATTTTTGACGAGATATAACCCATTCTCCTTTGAGATGCTCCCGGGTCGAAGAACCATTAGCACCTGCAGGGTTGTCAAGGGAGGAGAAGTTCGATCTGGGATGGCGCCAGACAACCTGTTGCCGACACCCTACATTCTGTATAGAATAAAAGGCTAATACCCCGAAGAGAAAGCAGGCTCCGTGCAACTAAACAATGTTCGTTAAAAGCGAAATGCTTTCGTAGTCTATGCACTATTATAAGCTTTAATTTTACAAATGGTTGTATTGAGTTGCACTAGAATAATAGAAAGTTATATTTTTAACTTTAAATAAAAAATAGTTAGAGAGGTATATGATTAAAAATGGGCTTTTCCAAGAAAAAGGCATATTTTGCAGTGTACATAACAATTCCATATTTCATTTCAAAACATGCAATAAGCAAAAAGAGTTGTCTCATAAATTCGTCGTGCGATTTTTAACATTTTTATTTGATTACTTTTCGAATGGAAAACAGAATTGTCACGTACAGGACAAAATAGTTTCTTTTTGAAACTGATACTAAAAAATGTTAAGTAGAAAAGTAGGCTCAAAAGTCAAGTAATAATATTCGAAGAAAACTGATTTCTTTTACTAGTTTTACGCAAAACGCACCAACTGAATTCTTTTACATTCTCCAACATTCCCTGTAAATGAACCACGTGATTTGGAATCTTTGCCTCAGTTAGTCTAAACCAGCATTTTGAACTTGCTCTTTTTAGTTACTAATATCTGCTCAACGATCGGAATTGACACCAACTCATATTATGCAGACTGCACAGTAAAATCGAAGAGAAAAATTCAGTCTTATCTGTACCTAAAAAAATAGGAACATTAAATAGCAAAGTAACAACGGTCACGCAGATTTGTAAAAACGAAATGTATAACACTTCCATGCAACCATTGCGAAAGAGAAAGTGTGTACAGTGGGCCACAGTATATAAAGTTCACGTTTCTCTAAATATTTTTGATCCAATATAATGACTGATTCAATAAAGCGGTCAATTCAACAACGCAGGATTTTGTTCTGCTTTTGACGATTTGGTTCATTGAAGCAGTTCATTCAATCAATCTCTGATTCAATATACCGGCGTCTATTAATATTTGGACTAAGATAAATGTTAGAAAACGTGTAAAATCTATTATGACCAAACAGACCAAGAATAAATTTTAGTTTGCTATGACCAAACCCAACCACGGGAGAAATTTTGGCTGCTCTACTGTTGTGAATAACATGGTGCATTCATGTTGCACATGCGCGTACAGCGAAATCAGGAAATATGCTTATGGAAATATTTCCCTTACTTCCTTGTTTTAGGCTTAGGTGTACAAGGCGATCTATTGCACTAGTTAACTAACTACGTCATAGATGGCGTCACTTACATCAACTGCACAGTGGTAAATATCAGGAAAAGTGCTAATTTAAGTCACAAATGAATTTCTCAAGCACTTCCAAATAAAAACCAAAAATTTTTCTATTCCCATACAGTAAACTGTGTCGCACATACAATCCATGACAAAATTTTCAGGTTTTACTTTAATTTGTGACAATAGAACTTTTTCTATTGCCTCAATGTCATGTCGGCAGCGCGTCACACATTCGAATCGCAAAGTTCAAAAAAATCCTGTGAATTATAAAACATCGCATCAGAAACAAATACAAAAGGAAATAACGTGTTTTCTGTTCATCTATGATGTTTAACTCTTGAGTTTTAGATAAAATGAATTTAGATCGATAAAAAAAGCAATTTCTGCTTGTCACAAGTTTTCATAACATGACGAGTGAACCAACTTCCGAAATCTAGACAAAAAATTTTTTGGAGCCAAAAAATTACGCCGGGAGAAGCTCTAATAGGTGATGTTTCAGTTCCGATGGTAAATTTTCACTTCAGCTGCATTAAATTATAGGTAAGATTTTTTTCAATCTTGACTTTTCTGTTTCTACCAAATGAAGTGTCATGTCGGCAGCGGAATTTAAGACACAAAATACAGTAATTTTTCAATTTATTTTTGCATAATGGAAAAGAAACCTATTGTCATGGACATAATAAGGTGATTTTATTTTCGAATCTTCAATAGGGAATGTTCAGCTATCATATTGCGGGAAATTTGTCATGTCGGCAGAGGTCATATCGGCAGCGCCGAAGTAGAAGGTATTTGTTACGAAACTGATGCGTGCGTTACCGATGTTTTTTCGCACTTTTTTCTTCGTGTTATGAGTTTGTTGAGTTTTAAAGTACAAAGGTAGATTCAAGTGCATAGTTTTTCCTGAAAATTTTTCCCATTTTAGCAGTTTATTCATTGTTTTTTAAATGCTTCAAAAACATTATTTTTTCCGCAAAATTTGAGTTTTCAAACAAAATTATTGTCTTTTTTCACCCTCTTTTTTTTTTCATCAATATCCCGACCTTCGTTTCTAAATACTGCACCCAAAAATATAATTTTGTTTTAAAATGGAAAACTTAAGAACAGTTTAGTGAAAATCTCCCTCCTCCGCCAAACTTTGACTGTCTTGATCTAATTTCGTTTTTAAACATTGTGTTAAGAATTTCATTTCATTTTTATTTTTAACTATTCACCTATTTATTTGTTTGAAAAAAACTTTGTCGCACTTATTTAGACTTTAACTAACTTTTAATTAGCCTCTAATTTTATTTAGAAAACTAAAAAGCGTTCAGACTCTGAAAATATTATTATATTCTAAGTAATAATTATTTTGTTTTTAAACATAAATGGTAGTGAAAGTGTTTACTTTTGTGCACTAAGTGTAAAATCTGTAATATTTGTCAGTTCGGTAGCATTCTCATCATGTCGGTAACGCTCAAAGACAACCCCCCTAAAAGAGGGGTAAATGTTCACTTTGACCATGCCCCGAATTTTTAAAAAATATTGTTACTAATGTGTATTTGAAATACCCAATTAATTTAGTTTTCAGAGTATCTTTAAAATTGAAAATTTCCATAGTCAAATTGGCACTTTTCCTGATATTCACCCACAGACGTTTCGACTAGGTTGCGTCATCTGGAAGGGAGTGGCAGAGCGCCTGCTTTGTTTTCATCTAACATATTTTTCAACTCAATAAATGCACCCACATCTGAAAACAACTATCAACGATTATTTGCCATTTCTTTTCTTTCTAAGATTGAAAGTGAAAAACAAAGCTCTGAAAATAAGTAAATGGTTACCTTCATTTCCAATTACATCATAAATGTAATACTATTAATAAAATAAGAAAACTAATTATAGTAGTTTTTCTGTATATCAGCAATAGTGATGATAGCAAAAAAAGAAATAATAATATTGATAATTGTATTGTCATTATTTCCATTATTGTTGCAAATACATATGTATCTTTTCTTGAACTCCATGCTTGGGCGGGTGTAAATATTTGAAAAATTACTCTCTGGGCCTTTAACAATAGTTTTCTAAATAAACGCTTTTAACCTCAGAAAAGGATGCGGCTCTCTAGAAATCTTTCTATCATAACGATAAGCATTGTTCGGCTTAAGCCGGCAACAGGTAGACTGGCGCCATTTCTGATCGAAGTTTTCTGGCGACACCCCTTACCAGTACTAATGATCGCCGGTTGCCTTTATTCAGTAAAGGAAAGATGATTCAGTAGAAACTTGAAATGCAATTTGTGCAACGTAGAGAAAGTAAAATTCAAGGCAAACAAATATTTATCTTTAAACTGTACGATCATGTATGTATGTTTGTTTGAAAGCATATTTATTTTCTTTCTTCAATATCCAACGATAATACAATGTACAAAATGTTCTCCTACTTCCCTTCTTTTTTTAGATGTAACGTTTAAAATTATTTCATAAGTAAAAAGAAAATTAATCGAAACAAAGTCCAATAAAAATGTGTTGGAGTTTTTGCTGCAAAGTGGATTAAATGTTAGGAATTTTCTCTCTCTCTCTCTTAAGGAATTAAATCTTGAAGCTAAATTACAAACAAAGTTTTGAACATTTTTAGCACCAAGTACCCAATTTAAAGAAAATTAGTTACAAAGATGGAAAAAAAATTGTTATAAATAAATAGTAAATGAAAGATAGAACTAAAAGGCCCACATAATTTTTTTTTCCGTTGAACAACATTTTTAAAAATTTAAAAAAAAAAATATTTTTTCAATTTTTATAGTCTCTACTTAGAGGAAAAAAACTTAAAACAATTAAAACTGCAGTAATATACATGTATTTATTTACAAGAAATGCCTTTTTTTGTATTTATACTCACTGACGTCAAAAAGGGATAAAATATGCAACGGCACTTGCAGAAATGCAATTGCTATAAACCGATATCTAATGATAAGAATTATGCACAACCGCTTTCTCGAAGGGCAGAACTCATCTCTACTGTTGCATAATCATTTGATGTTTCCATAGCAACTTTTGTAAAACTTTTCCTCTCTTTCCAATTCAAATACGATTGTTAAATTTATTTATTCTAAGTTAACTTTTGAATTTTACAAAAAAAAATATGTAACACTTACACATAAGAACAATTTGATTATCAAAATATTTAAGTTTTTTAAAAGTTTTAAGAGGGGCAAACATGTTTCGGAGGAAAGCCTATTTCTTCAATTCCCGGAAAACAAATGGAATGAAGCAATGTCATGTGAGAGTTTAAATACGAAAAGGAAAGAAGATGGACTAGTCAGCTCTAAGCATGTGCTGAGGTAATATTTGTCGTATCAAAATATGTAAATTTGAGCCAATTGTCTCCGAAACATGTTTGCTCCTTTTAAAACTTTTAATCTTATTTATGCTTTTAAACGTTGTATCTCATTTTACTTACCTAATATGCGCACAAAGCTATCGCTTTTTAATTATTGAAGATTTTTACTTCAATTCTTCAAAATTTTGTGCATTTTATGTAATATTACTCATCTAAATGACTATGTTTCAATTTTTTAAATTATTGTAAACATATGCAATCAAGATCATGTGATCGCTTTGTTTGTATTTTTAAATCAATAAACGTGTACGTCATTCAGGACAAACTAAACCGCGAAGATCTTGCAATCATTCGGACCCTAGATGCTTATATCTACTCTAGCATAATCCCTGTCCCAGGAAACCATCAATATTGCTCTCTAGTTCACTTTAAGTACAAACATTCCAGGAATACAAATCAGAACGATTATATCATCGCGAATCTGCTGTTCATCAATCTGGATCTCTTTCTTCATTCTGAAAACTGATGAATGAAATTCCACCGGTAGTCAGTCGTATTTGTGCAGCTTAGACAATTTTGCCAGGATCCTGGGAGAAAAGCCGAAAATAGGATGGCGCCGAAAAGGTCCAGGATATCGGTCGACAAGGCAGCCGAGTCGAACAGAAGTATCATTAATCTAGATGAGAAAATGATTTGTTACGGCAAAGGAGAATGTAGTATAATAATGACTTATGAGATTGAAATGTAACATGAGGTATCGGTGTTATTGTTTGGGATGCAATCGAGCATTTCTGTATCGGGATTGGAATTTTCCCCTTAAGTATATCTTGAAATGTACTCAGAACGGTTATTGATACGATTGATGACAGTGAATGAAGAGAACGAAAGATTGATGACAGCATATAATGTAAAGCGCATACACTGTAAAAAAATAAGTGCTTTTACAGCATAATACTGAAAGCAGAGGCTTTAGTTTAAAACTGTAAAATGCACAGTAATAAACTGTACAACTAGCAATTTTACAGTTTAATACTGTAAAATTACTATAAAATTAGCTGTATTATACTGTAAAAACAACATTCGTTTTTAGTGTAGTGTCTCTTAATTTATCTACAACTATGAAGTAAAATAACGCAGGAATAATTTCAGATTGCCGCAGTTTTTTTTTTTTTTTTAGTTTTGCATTAATTACCTTTTCGACGTTTTTTTTTTTTTTTTTTTTTTTTGAACAGTATCAAATCTTTAACCATACAGTACCAATCAATTATTTAATTGTTTAGTTTCGTGTGCTCCAAATAAAGTAATTTCTAGAATATAAAATATTATATACAAAATTATATATTTTTTAAATAAGCGAGTTACAAATGTAAGCAGGGCGGCAACATCGAGGGCTAATAGAGACAAAACAGACCACGTAACACGATACGAGATATTATTTTTTGAAATTGTACTTATCCTTGCTCTTATTAATAAAATCTTTATTACTGGCTCCAGTAATCCTTAACAATTGGTTCAGGACATAAAAAATATTTTCTGAACAATTCTTTATTCAAAATTAAAATTTCGTTTTTCTTCTTTTTCTAACTAAAATATGTTATAAAAAAATTTTTCTCTCATTCACGCTAATCTCCCAAACAATTTACTATAACTCATTTTACATTTAAAAAGAGCGGTGTTTAAGCTCCAAGCAAAGAAGGTACTTTTTATGTCAAAATGAACAATGTCAGATATATTAGTCAGCCATTTTTTATACATTAAGCCTTTGTAAAAACGTTTTCTTCCTTCACTAATCTTTGCGATAATATTTGAACTTCCTTTTGTAAATATTATCACACTTTTTTTGATAATGAAATATACACAGATATACATTCTATCGTACGTAATCACTTGTTCGGAGTGATTTTTGAACAAAACACAATACATGTGTGGGGAAACTAAAATACTAAAAACTGCATTAACATCATAGTGATTTTTTTATGAAAAGTTTTAATAAGCCATCTACATATTTGCTGTTATTAATTTTTAATTTCTTGTTCCATAGTATATTTGGTATTTTATTGTGTTATAGCTTTCACTGCAGGTTGCATACTAACATTATTTATTTTATGCAGAAATGTAATACTAATTGAGGTAACGATTTTAATCTTTAAAACATTGGCATACAGAAAAAATACGCATAACAGGAGATTTAAACTAACTTGCACCAAATTTAGAAGCAATAGTTGCTAATAACAGTAGTATAGGTTCCTGAGGGCAAATTTGCCATTTTCTACAGATAAAAAGCAGTTTTTTTAATTCGAGATGGACCCTTTTAAATTGTTCCTCACTGCCTGATGCTGAATTTTCTGAGAAAAAGTCCTCAAACGGATTAAATAAATGTAATTTCTCCTCTTTTTCGTCTAATAAAATGGACCATCTCAAATATTATTAGCGCCATACTTCACACTGTTAAAACTACAGGTTGCATAGGGCACCTTTAACTCATTTACGCCCAATAGCCTAAAAATGGGACGCTTGTTAGTTACTGCATACAAAAACCTGTAATGGGTATATCATTTTACTAAAGCTGTTTTTCACAAGTTAAATAGTCTTTCTTGAGAAAAGCAGATAGAGCCACTATAGTTGGACATCAGAGTTTATTCATTGACAGCTATTTTCAGACCAATCAGTCAGTCAAGCAACGATCGTGCATGGGTAGCAACCGAAAGTAAGTTTTTTTGAGAACTTATTTTTCATAAAATTAAGCTATTTTAAAATGATTTGCTTAAAATTGATCACAGATGCCTTCTGTAATGTTACTTTGCAAAAGTAAAGTCAAGTAAGGTCGTATTTTGCTCACATATCTGCCCAGTGTCCCATAAACAGGACATTAAATAACTTAATAAATATGGCAACGGCGATCTATTTTAAGCCTAAAATGTATGTAAAGCATTCCAATAAAGAGTTTTAAGCAGATAAAAACTGAAAAAAATTGTTAAAAAAACTTGGGCATAAATGGGTTAAATGTTCAACGTTGTAGCACCAGCGGCACCCCGTGAGGGGTTGATTTCCTGTGATACCCTATGGATGTCTTATGGCACCCCATGGGTGACCCATGGCACCCTGAGGAGTCAAATGGCACCTTCAAGGGGGATATAGAGAGCCAAGTGGCACCCTTCAGGGGGTTCCGCTGATTCTACAACGTTTCACCCATGCCTTGTGCAACCTGTAGTTTTAACAGTGTACATGTGGATAATTGTTGGATTTTTAAGACAAATAAAATTAATTCCATGCAGTACATTTTTTTGTAAATAGTTTAAATATGCATAACTTTTTTTTTCGGTTAAGTTGAAGACACCGTGACAGAATTGTCGCAGATGCTTTGCACATAGATACTTGTTAGTCTATTACGGGTTCAATGATAATCTGTTACAAAAAAAAGAATATTTTCGTAATTACTATGTAATATGAATAAAATGTCGTGCAAAATCCTTTTGCTGAACATCTTTTATTTTAAACTAGCGGTACCCGCACGGCTTTGCCCGTGGTATAAAATTAAAAGTTCATTTGTAAAATAATTGATATAGCAGAAAAAATGCTCTATTTTAGTTTTATTCAACTATAATTCCTTCAAAGTGATATAAAGATCTGATATGGACCCCACACTACTTAATTTTACGTGTAAATTTCTTAGTAGATGCCTTAAGTGCTAAAATAGTGCTTGGAGTGAGCAAGATAACAATTCAAACATTTGTATCCCTAGTTTGCTACGAAACAATGCAAAAAAATGTTTTACAATGATTAATCTCTTAAATATCGTCGATTTTAACATCATTCAGTGGATTTTTCGCAAAATATCGCCAACAGCGCCAAATTGAACCTAAATAAAAAAAAAAAAATTTCGCCAATTTGGCGTCAAATACTTGGCGATCAAAAGCTTGGCGATATATCGCCAAGTGGTCGCGCCAATTCATATCACTTTTGTTAACCAATTCATATCACCTTGCATTGAAAACACTGATTTACCCGATAAATGGGGTAAAACACCCCCTTGGAACATTCGAATGCAACCCCAAAGGAGATGGACAAAAATAAGCCAAAAGAGAAAATAAGAACAATTTTGTTGATAACAGGAACCAACAGAAATCTTACCAAAGTTTAAAAGAAGAAGAAAGTTTTCTTTCCTAGCTTAAAAAACAAAACAATACATTTTCCGAAATGAAACACTTTAAAAAAACGATGCAATATCGCAATTGATACGATATTTCGTTAATCTGTGCTTTAGGTACCCTTTTCTCGCTAAATGAACGATAGGCGCGCCAAGCGTGGTAACCCTAGCTATTTTGCGTAGTTGACTTTTTGAAAACGCGCAAAGCAGGGTCCCAAAGCATCTTCACCGGGAAAAAGACACGGTTGCCAGAGAATTGGAACAAAAAAATACTACGCCTCCTTTAAAAAAAAATATTACAAAATACTACTGTTTCCAAACGTTGCCAAAATCAATGTTGCTGAAATGCGAAATCTATGAAAATGAAAAAAAAAAAAAAATCCGCCAAATCTTTTAATTAAGTCATTAGTATATTGGAAACAGGGTTGCCAGAAAAATACTACACTCTTTATTTGGGCCGAAAAAATACTACCGTAGAATCAAAAATAATACGTCTGGCCGTAGCCTACGAAGATTGACGCTGGCAACCCTGGAAAAAGAACGAAGAGCCATTCCATTTCGAGACAGGCAGGGCCTGTCCCATGACCATCACCGA
This sequence comes from Uloborus plumipes, assembly GCA_038373865.1. Classification (NCBI taxonomy): domain Eukaryota; kingdom Metazoa; phylum Arthropoda; class Arachnida; order Araneae; family Uloboridae; genus Uloborus; species Uloborus plumipes. The sequence continues at coordinate 108,948 of JAXGGA010001223.1, read as the reverse complement.
TTTTTTTCAAAAAATTAGAGCTGATACAACTAAGGGGCGTATGAAATATCCTGAAAGGATTTTGAGAAAAAAAAATTTATTTCTCCAGTTATAGCGTATTGAAGTTTTGCACAACGGCGGCCATTTTGGAAAAAATGCGCAAAGTGCTCGATTAGAAATGGACCCTATTTCAAAAGTATTTAACTGTTTTGAAAAATTCTTTTTTCTACGTATAAATAAGAACCTATATATCAACTAGAGATCATTTTTGAAAATTTAGCGGGGTTTTTTGATACAGAAAAAAAAATTACTTTTGCAGTGAAAAAACTGCATTTTTTCCGATTTTGTGATTTTTTTTCCCTATGAAAAAAAAGTTTTTTTTCCTAAAAAGAGGGAGCATTCTGAAGCCCTTATATGGTAGTTTTTTAGTATATTTTATCGTAATCCTGAGATGCATACAGCTTTGGAAATACGGTTCGAAATTTTGAACATTTTCAAAAAATGACGATATTTAAAGTGAAATTACTCAAAAAGGCCATTTTTTAAAAATCTAAAAATTGGCTCATTTAAACTCCATTTAGTGCCCAACAAGTGGGTATATACGAAATCCCGTGTTTTTTTCCCGTTCAAGTTTTATGATTTTTTGAAAATGACCTTATCGCCGATTTTTTACCGATTTTGTGATTTTTTTTTCCATATAAAAAATTTTTTTTTTACTAAACAAAGATAGCAGTCTAAAGCCCTTATAAGGTAATTTCTAATCATATTTTATTGTGATCCTCAGATGCATACAGCCACGGAAATAAAATTTGAAATTTTCAAAATTTTCAAAAATTACCAATCTTTGAAGTGCAATTACTCAAAAAAGCCATTTTTAAAATTTTTGAAAATCGGCCCATTTGAAGCCCATTCAGTGCTTAATAAGCTGATATCAATTTATTCCCGCGTTTTTTCCCGATTGATTTTATATGATTTTTTAAAAGTTGGTATTTTTTGTATTTTCATAAAATCAGAAAATCAAACATATTTCTACTATTTTGCCACTTTAATTCTTTTTGATACCAACTAATTAAAATTATAATATACTTTCACAGTAATAATTAAGATCTTTATGAATTTCATATCATTTACCCAAGTATAATGTGCAGCACTTCAACCGAGTAATTGGTTTCTTCATAATCTTCCTAATATGAAGCAGCATATTTTAGTATTGTTTACAAGTTCAATAACCGGAATGTGTTAAATTTTCATGCTTGTTGCACTTCAAAAGTACTTAAATTACTCTGCTTATAAATAATTGTCGTAAGATGTTAATATCTGAGCGCCCCCCCCCCCCCCCACCGAAAAAGAAATGCTTTCAAGCAGTATGCATGTATTTATGAGTATCTATCTGTCTTAATTGGAAGCATTTAATTTGAAGTTTAACATTTGCTGAGGCTTGTAACATAACATTTAATTTAAAAATCGTCTGCTGGAAAATTAAGTTTTATGTTTGATATTTGAAACTGGCATTGAAAAATATATTACTTAATGAATTAAAGTGGCAAAATAGTAGAAATATGTTTGATTTTCTGATTTTATGAAAATACAAAAAATACCAACTTTTAAAAAATCATATAAAATAAACCGAGAAAAAACACAGGAACAGATTGATATCAGCTTATTAGTCACTGAATGGGCTTCAAATGAGCCGATTTTCAAAAATTTTAAAAATGGCTTTTTTGAGTAATTGCACTTCAAAGATTGGTGATTTTTGAAAATTTTGAAAATTTCAAATTTTATTTCCGCGGCTGTATGCATCTGAGGATCACAACAAAATATGATTAAAAACTACCTATCTTTGTTTAGTAAAAAAAATTTTTTTTCATTAGGAAAAAAAAATCATATAATCGGTAAAAAATCGGTGATAAGGTCATTTTCAAAAAATCATAAAACTTGAACGGGGAAAAAACACGGGATTTCGTATATACCCACTTGTTGAGCACTAAATGGAGTTTAAATGAGCTAATTTTTAGATTTTTAAAAAATGGCCTTTTTAAGTAATTTCACTTTAAATATCGTCATTTTTTGAAAATGTTCAAAATTTCGAACCGTATTTCCAAAGCTGTATGCCTCTCAGGATCACGATAAAATATACTAAGAAACTACCATATAAGGGCTTCAGAATGCCCCTTCTTTTTAGGAAAAAAATTTTTTTTTTTCATAGGGAAAAAAAATCACAAAATCGGAAAAAATGCAGTTTTTTACTGCAAAAGTAATTTTTTTTCTGTATCAAAAAATCCCGCTAAATTTTCAAAAATGATCTCTAGTTGATATATAGGTTCTTATGTATACGTAGAAAAAATAATTTTTCAAAAAAGTTAAATACTTTTGAAATAGGGTCCATTTCTAATCGAGCACTTTGCTCATTTTTTCCAAAATGGCCGCCGTTGTGCAAAACTTCAATACGCTATAACTCGAGAAATAAATTTTTTTTCGCAAAATCCTTTCAGGGTATTTCATATGCCCCTTAGTCGTAACTACTCTAATTTTTTTAAAAAAATCGGTGATGGTCATGGGACACTTTTCACACCTGCCTGCCTGTCTTGAAATGGAATGGCTCCGAAACAAAAATAAGTATGAACACGTAACCATAGTAACAACATGAAAAGTTGATTTCCGTTGATAAAATAATTCATTTTATCTCTTTCCAAACAAATTTTATTCTAGAGTTCAACCATTTTAGAATCGTTTGGCTTGCTTTACTGAAGGTAAGCCTTGAATTTCGGGATTCTAAAAACAATTATTACAGCTCTCCTGATGATCGTAGAAACTTCGAAAAAACTTCATTTTGTGCAGAAAATTTCAAACTTTCGAATGACATAAGACTTGAAAATGTGTATGAAATATTTCTTCCCTATTTTATCGAATTTCTGCTAAGAATTCGAATAGAAAAAGAACGAAATGGAATTTTCGAAAAATCGCTTCGAGGTGCAAAACTACATGCTACAAACTAATTTTGTACCAAGTGGCATGAAAATCGACCGAACGGTTTTGGCGCTACGCGCGTAACAGACAGACAGAAGGAAAGACACAAAGAAAGACAGAAGGAAAGACACAAAGAAAGACGGAAGGAAAGACAGAAAGAAAGAGAGACAAACTTTCAGCTTTATTATTAGTAGAGAAGAGATGTATTCTTTTCATAAAGCATTATCAAGTATTTAGACGTTATAAGCATAATTCTTGAGGTGTATCTAAAAACATGATAAATTATATCACTCTCTTTCGGTCATCTTTTTTAATTTATAAATTTTGAACTTAATTTTTTTCCTCAAAGTAACCGTAATTATCGAACTTCTGTCATCAAATGCAAGATACAACCACACTTCAGATAAATATTTAAAGCTGTTTTAAAACTGCAGGGGATTTGTATTCTGCCTCTATGAATTTGGGTAAAAGTTCCAATTTTAAAAAAATGTAACGACATATGAAAACTTTGAGAAAAAGACTTTTACTTGCACAAAAAGTTTGAGAGAAATGAAGATATTCCACTTAAATCTTTAGTGGAGTTTAGGATAATTCAGAGAAAAATTAACCGAAAATTTGAAGAGGTGTTTAGCGAAATAATATAAAATTGTACGGCGGATCAAAACCAGCCGTTTAAAGATCATTGAACAAGAAAAGAAAGGATTTTCAAGTAATAAGCGCTTCAAGCCTCACAAACATCTTGAGCTTTACCATACGCTCCAATTACTTCATTTGATGTGGAAACGTGCATCTCTCGTTATAAAGTTTTGTTTCAAGGCGATCTTCAAAATTTTACTCTCGCTAATTTAAAAAAAACATAAGTGAGCCAAATAAGAGCATATAAATCAATCGGGCCATCTCCCCATTTTTTAATGTAGTATAGCGAAAACTCACCAAATCGTGGCTTCATCGTCCTCAAAAAGACTAGCTGATAATGATGCTAATTATCAACAAGCAGTTTTTAACTACCAGGCAGCAAAATTAATAAAAGTAGCAAAAGTAGTTACAGAAAAGTACTTTTCTCCACCCCACCCAATCTCTTAGCGTTTCGCTTTGGGTTCCGCAGAAAAGTATACTGTAAAAACTACTGGTTACTATTGGCACCTTTCAGTGGTGAAACGCTTGTAACACCAGCAGCACACTGAAGGGAGCCAAAGAGTGCACTTAGCACTCCCACTTAGTTTTAGCAACAATGGTCAAATGCAATCGGTTAAAATTGCTTTGTGCTTAAACTATTATTCTGTTAAAAAATCAACGTTGATAAAGCAAAACTTTTGCTTAGAAATTTGTGTTTTATTTATTTATGCTTAGATTTGTTAGAGGACGTTGAGAAATAACTGAGACATGAGGATATAAATAAAAGCGAAAGCCTCATTCGATAAACATGAAATAAATCAAATGCCTCAACAGCAGTGTATACAAAAAAAAAAAAGAGTGGAGCTGTTGTCTTTTATGCGATTTCCATGGAGACGATGCAAAATTCCAAAAAAATAATACGTCTGTTTTAAAGTAACCGAGTATAATAAGCTCAAAACCTGTGCTACATATATTACCATTATGTAGCACAGCCATGGAGACGATGCAAAATTCCTAAAATTAATACGTCTATTTTAAAGTAACCGAGTATAATAAGCTCAAAACCTGTGCTACATACATTAGCATTTTAATATTATAGATCATTTGCCATCTTTAAACAGATAAAGATGCTGGCTCTATTTATTGCAATATAAAAATATAAACCAAATTTGTAGAATCTTGTGCTATAAATTAACCTATTAAGTTTTCTCATCATCAAGGCAAAAGCTAAAAACGTGATTATCGTTTTTATATCAAAGAAATCTAAAACAATTATGTTGTATATAATTGGAGAGAAAACGAAAATAAAATGAGAAATCATCTCTTTGAGTTACAAAAATCTATCCTTCCACGATTCGTTTTTTGAAATCCATCTCCTTCATAATTGTTCTGCTTTGAAAGAAATCCATATCTTACCAAACATTTTATACTTTCCATTTTCTGAAAAGTAGAGAAAAAACATCGGAAAATCACACATATTTTTCTATGTTAAACCAAAGAAAAGCAATGATAAAAGTATCTTGCCTCATCAGATGTATTTTATTTCCGTTTCCTTTTCAATCAAAAGGATACATATGTCTTAGTTATCTTGTTTCCCAAATGTATGTTTGTACTTGGTTTTTTTATTCCCGTTTATTAGTGGGAGCATTAGAAACTGAGAAACTGTCTCTATATTTGCTTCATAAATAATTTATTGTGAGCTCTGATTTAGAAGTTTGGAAATGATATTAACTTATTTTGAATTTATTGCATGACACCTATCAGCACATAATTTATGAGCATATTTATTTCAAGCATATATTCTATTAGCATATTATTTATAGCATTTTTTCATATAGTTGTTAATGCCAATTTACACATGTAAAATTCCTTACACTGTGCATTGAACTTTGAATGTAAATTTTATTTTCCGTTTAATTTTGAAATTTCAAAAAGATTCTAATTTCAATCTATATCAATTTCGTTATAAGAATCTTTCTGTTTAGTAACTTTACTAAAAGAACCTTGATGAATGATGAAAACGACAGATGGCATTTATGTCCATAATTTTCTTGGCGTAAACTATTTTTAAATCCTGAAGTTTTACTTCGTTTTAACTTTTGCATTTGATTTTACTTTTATTTTCAAAAGCGCTATGAATGTTTTGGGAACTAATAAATGCCTAAACACTTGAGGAATATCCCTGAATTACTTCAGAAATTAACCTATACTATGATAGGTACCAGGACTTGGATTTGCGCTGGAAAATAGATTGCTTGTCATTTTAAAAAAGCGACATTAGCTTTCGAAAGCTGCAATGGATTAAGAGACCTCTAATTAATTTTGCCGTCATACGCTAATTACATAGAGCAAATGAGATATGATTACGCTTCTGTATAAAAATTGAAATATATCTTGCTGAATACTACTTCTCGTTTGCATCGGGAAAATAACTTCATTTTCTGGTGCGAGAGTTTTCAAATCACATTTTAATCCAGGAAAATAAATCATACCGTCAAAGGGATAACTTTGCAAAGTGAGACATCTTCGGAGGTTTTCGAAGACGATGAAATTTGGCTCTCTACTGAGTTCCAAAACCGAGTAGATACGGTGATATTTTCACTGCACAGCAGGATAAAATTTAACAGCAGGTATTCAAAATAAGGAAAACAGCTATTTTTGGCAAAAGAAATCGCCTTTTTTTCGAAACGCGTTATAATTGGTGTGTCACTAGTCGTAACAACAGATTAATGCTGCTTCATAGCAAGTACTCTCACAGGTTTTTTAGTGTCCCTTGATTTTTCAGTGCTCCCCATTTGGGGAGTATAACCTGTTTTCTGCCAACTTCAGTATGTTTTGTGTTGAAGTTATTGAAGCTTATTGTAAACTACGAATGCTTAGATAAAAATAAACAAATATATGAATATTAGCAGAACTTTATCCTGGAATGAGAACAGTATTCGTATGATTAAAAAATGTTATTAAATTTCTTTGCACGTTGAAAATAAATGTGAACAAGGCGACGAGGCACGTTTACGCATTAACAACAGGGCACGTTTACACTAGTTCTTATTGCGTAAACGTGATCTTGAAGCTTTTTTGCACAGAACTGTGTCAAACTTTTTCGGTATTTTCTGGCTATTTAGTTTTGCAAATCATCATTTAAGGTTTAACTGAGTAAGAGATTCATTTGCAGTAGCATACAATCATAGGTATGTCCTCGTGCCTACTCGGCTTTAATTTTATGGACTATTCTGCCCGTTATAAAGGTTCTTTATTTTATAGATGGTAAGACATCCCAAGTAGCATCAACTCATCGGATTTTGCTCGGCCGTCATCGAACTCCTCGTAAACTGATACCGTAACGCACGATGACATCGTTCCGATCCAGTATCCGAGCACGGTTTTCAATGAGCTACTTTTCATCGGAAAGCGATATCCTTCCAATCAACTTTCCCGATGAAAATAAGCCGAGTTATATTCCATCGGAAAACGACATCCTTTCGATCAAGTTCCCCGATGAAATTCATCGGCAAGGGGACTGTTCTGCTCGTAAATTGCTCAAAATCTCATCGTATTTCGAGTAAGACTCATCGGATTTTGCTGCTCGGATTCTGTTTGGCCGATGAGACATATTGGATCATCGGCCGATGAGAATTTCATCCGGTTTCGATGAATGGCCGATCATCGGCCGATGAGATGATGCTGCTAGGGATTATGTTCAAGCAACTAACATAAGTGAGTTAGATGTCAAAATAATAAAAAATGCCGTTCTGTATGTGAGAGTAGGTCAGTGAGACTGCGTAAACGTGTCCCGGGTACGGAGCAGGTTTACGCAACAGACATTGATGACCTAAAAATTATTTTTTTTACACTTGAATATTCAAACAGGGAAAAACTGAATGAACCATAACGTCCAAAATTTCTCAAATAGAAACATAAAAATTGGAAAATTCACTGAAAAAAAAACCCGCGTAAAACGTGTTCCGGTCTACCCTAATGGACAGAATTCTTCTAAAAACCTCGGTGTACGCTAATGGTGACTGACTCACGTTAAATCTCTCGTGATCACAAAGTTCTCCAAGTTCCCGTTCCAAATCGGTATATATTGGTTGTGCTCTGTCAGAGGATGTCTAGATTCTGGTTTGGATCAAAACACAGAGCTGTTTTCATGGTACCATCCAACCGGTTGTTGTTGTCTTGTGCCAGCCAAGCTGGCGCGCTTTTCCAACTGTATCGAAATTTGGTATGAAGTCCAACTTCCACAGTATACACATGCCATAAGGACCCGTTTTATAGGTTAGGCCGACCATTCACAGGAAAACAACACATTCACAAATAAAGAGGACAAGGACAGGAGAGAGATAGCACATCCATTCCCGAGTCAGGATGAGAGCCTGCGACCCCTCCAGCAGAGGCAGGCTTTTCTGACCACTAGACAAGATGGCCGGCATCCAATCGGTTAAACATCATAAATACTAAAGGCCCTGGATTGTAGCATCATATCTATTTTCTAATTCATGTAAAATAGCTTAATAAAAATTACTCTATGTTTGGTTAATTATTTTAGTCCAGTTATATAATTAAAATAATTAAATGTAATAGTTTTTAAAAACTAACAAATTAATATTAAATAGCTTAACAGCAATTGTTTTTAATTTCTAAAACTTAATATAGAACAAAATATTTTTCCTATCAAGTAGTCCAGACTGCAAAATAACAAAACGTGATTTTTTTTTATTTATGTATTTATTTATTATATTTATTTTATAAACTTTATATTCTATGGTATTTGTATTCAAATTACCTTGAAGCGTGTTATGAAATTCGAGGGTAGGATAAATCAAGCTTAAAAAAAATAATTGAAAAGTATTTGTTTTTAGTTCTTAAGACCAAGAGCACGTAAATCAACAATGTATATATCATACTTATTTATTTTATCCTTATTTCTCGATTAATTCTTACTCCTTCGTTTATTATTTCATGTTCTGAATACAATATTCATTATTTACCATTTTAGAAATAAGATCGAGGAAAGGAATGTTTGTTTAATTTGCAATATCCTCCCGAATGCAATTTATTATAAATTCAATCAAAATTATAAAACGCTTGTAATAATTTCTCCCCAAAAAAGTAAATAAATTTTTACGAATTCAAGAACTAAATGTAAACATAAAGCGGAAATTGTTTGTGGAAGATGAGAAAAAGAAAATATTTTCCATCCTTCAAAAATCTTTAATAAACTGTTTCAATTTATTTCAAACAGAATATCAGAAGATTAAACAAAACATTTCCCATTATTGCATACTTGGAAGTTTAATATTATTTCAACTGAAACAAGAGAAAATTTAAAGCACTTATAAGAAATCATAGCTAAGAGCATATCGACTGAAACACTGCTGGGCAATTCCACGCAACATGGGAACTCTGTGTTAAAAAAAATATTGAAAAATTGTTTTATTTATTTTTTTTTTTTTTTTTTGTACGTTCTCTATATAGATTGAAGTTTACAAATTAGAATAAGGTAACTTCAGGTGAATCATTTTCTTTTTGTAAGACAACTTGTTCTATGAGCTCACAATCTCGTGTAAGTCTCTCTCTGCTAGACACAATTTTAAATGAGCATATTTTATTGGTTTAGCCTGTTTCCACAATTTAATTGCGTTTTTTCCTGACAGATTTATTTTATAAGAAAACAATTAGTAATAGTACATTTTGAAATTTATTCTTAAAATAATTTTTAAAGCAGCTTTTAAACCATAAAATTTTGTGTAACGTGAGTCACGAAAACTGATTCTTTTTTAATATTTCTAAATTTTATAGCTTATAAATAAAACAAAAATTTCCTGTTTCTCCTACTCATGTATATTACAAAAAAGAAATTATAGGCCACTTTATATTTTTTGGCTTTTTTATTCAAAAAATAAGGATATTTACTTTGTAACGAATGTGAAATAAATGTAAGTAATGCAAATGGAGTTCTAATGCTTATAACGAAAGAATTGTTAGAATCAGTAGTTAGTAGAATGAAAAATTTAGCGGGAAAGGGGCAAAAGGGGTAACACCCCCAAAAACCCTTTTAAACCATATTGAGAATCATAGTAATTAATCCTTTGATGTGTCTGGGTTGTAACGTCGGCGCGGAGTGAAAACGTTATAGTTACTTGAACACATTTAATTACTGATGAAACACAAACGAGCACAGGACAAAACGCAAAACGTACATCTCGACATTAGCATCAACTACAAATCAACGTCTTTGTTCCGCGATCATCTCCCGCGTTACTGTCTGATTTTGTTATGTAAAACCTTCCGTCTATTTACGCATGCCTCAGGTCTTCTCTGATCTTACCAAAATAGGGGTGATAGGTAGTAGAACAATAAGGGAAAGAATAATAAGAAGCATTTTGAGCCGTATGAAACAGCGTAGAACGATGCTAATTTCAAATACATAATTTAGTTGAATGTGTCAAAAGGATAGCAAACGCGAATTTCAAATTGAAAACTTTGGAAAGTTTCCACTCACAACCCATCACCCCTTTTTTAAATGGAATGGTTCGCGAGTGCTAGGCGCGGTTTTCACAGAACGGGCAGTAATGTCAATTTTTCAATATATTGATCATTTAGTTTTACAATGAAATAGCCATTCAAAATTTCCGACATTTTTCTCGCAATTGCCCTAACGTTCTTCCGTCATTCTTCATTGTCCTTTTACATCAAATTTATATTACTTGCGTTTTAATAGCTGTGTCTGAAGTTTCATTTATATTAGGTAAACGCGGCTTAGTAGGTGAAATTTCTTTGTGGGTCACCCTGTATTTACTCTTTCATTAGTATTGTAATGATGAAAGATCCCCTCATAATGAAAGATACCACTGTTAATGTAGTTTTATTACATTTCCCTTTATTTATTTATTTTTTAAAATTATTTACTTATTATTTCATTCTATTTTTTATTATTTACTTATTATTTTATTCTATTTTTTATTATTTACTTATTATTTCATTCTATTTTTAATTTTTTTTTCTGTTTATTCACTTATAATCTATTTCTTTTTGCAATTTACTGAGCCCAAATATTTTCTACAAAGAAATCGCCATTTTTCACTACAAATTACAAAGTAACAAAAGAATATCGCCCAAAGATTCTAAAATGACGAACATTCTTTGAACTATATTGCTTGGTTAATCACAAAAAATAGCCGCTTTCTTAACTTTAAGATTAACATAAAGACACCACTCAGCAAAAAAATCATATTTTTCAGGTTTCAGTACGGCACCATTATTAATCCAAATATTCAAAATCATTTATCTCCTTCGTGTTAAATTTATAATAAGTAGAAGAAAACTTCTAATGTTCAATATGTTTTTTACATCGCCGTTGCATTTGTATGCAAAATTTTAAACGAGTCAACTAACATTTTCTTCCAAAAGCAAACGAAGTAAAATATGATGATATCCAAATAAGGCGCAAAAATACCGCAAATGTTGCGACATTGTACCAGTTACAAAGCATCATCAGCACAGTCATCTTCCCCATCAAAAGAACGTCACCTTTCCCTCTCACAAACTGTCTGTTTAAAATCCAATTACCAGGGAAGAGAAAAACCTTTTCACAAAAAAAGGTATAGAGATTAAAGGACGCGAACTTTAGGAAAATTTCTTTTTCAAAATCTTCATGAACGATACCGTTGTTAATGTAGTTTTATTACACTTCCCTTTATTAATTTTTTTTAAATATTTCATTTATTATTATTTTATTTCATTTTTTATTTTCTTACTATTTGTCAATTTATTAATGTATTTATTCTTGAAATTTACTGAATCCAAATATTTTCTGCAATGAAACCGCTATTTTTTACAACAAACTACAAAGCTACAAGAGAATGTCGTCAAAAGAATATAGGTTGTCGAACATTCTTCAAACTATATTGTTTTATTAATCGAAAAAATAGAGGATTTCTTAATTTCATTAAAATTAACATACTCTTACTCAGCAAAAATTTTCATGTTTCAGTACGGCACCATTATTAATCCGAATGTTTAAAACCATTTATCGCCTTCGTGTCAAATTTATAACAAGTAGATGAAAGTTTCTACTGTTCAAGGTGCTTTTTACATCGCCGTTATTTTTATGCAAAATTTTTAATGAGTCAGCTAACATTTTCTTCTAAAAGTAAACGAAGTAAAGTATTATGATATCCAAATGAGGCTCAAAAACAAACGCAAAAATATCGCAAATGTTGCGACATTGTACCAGTTACAAAGCATCATCAGCACAGTCATCCTCCCCATCAAAAGAACGTCACCCTTTCCCTCTCACAAACTGTCTGTTTAAAATCCAATTACCAGGGAAGAGAAAAACCTTCTCACAAAAAAAGAAAAAGGTATTGAGATGAAAGGACGCGAACTTTCAGCTTAGGAAAATTTCTTTTTTGAAAATAACATCAATGGAAAACGTTAACACGAAGATTTTTATTTCTTTATCTTACGAAATAAAAGAATGTTTCGTTCTTTTTCTTTCTACATGAAATGAAAATGTTCTTATCTTGTTTGCCGAGATGAAAGTAAGAGTGAGAATTCGATGCTGTCAAAAGGAACGTTCGTTTAAATAATTTACGACTGATAAATTTAATTTTAAATGATGAAATGAAGGCGTTGTTAGCAATTAAAATTGTTTTTCTAACTTATTTTTTTGTATTTGCAGAAAACCTTACATTTTATTTCTTGGAGAGTATGATAGAAGAAGCATTATGTTTGAATAGGCCATACAACAAAACTGTTGGAAGTGTCCTTTTCGAGAACATAGCATCTTTATTTTCGCAACAATTCCATCTTAGACTCCTACTTCCAATTGGAAAAATACTCAAAATGAGGAGCAGAGCACAGACAATAAAAGTTTGAAACGAAAAAAAAATTAGTTTAAAAATACTGGATGTAACTTTCAATGCAATCCTAGGTACCCTAGCAAATTTTTAAGGAAAACGAGCATAAAAATTAATGCAAACGCAAAAAAGTTTTACATTAGTGCGACCAACATTCAACGATGTATGAAACGCAATGTTTTGTAACTTACACCACTTTACCCATGGATCTATAACACGTATCCATACCACGTTCAAAACATGTATTGAGGGAAAATATACTTTAGTAGAATGACAACCAGTCATTCTACTGAAAAAAGGAAACGTTCCGATCTCACTTATGCACTGGCCCGTAAAACTTAGAGCTCTAATATCTCTTCGAGTTCGAATCTGAACTCTTTCGATTTTTTTGTTTTGGAATTATTTTTCAATGGAGATTCTTTTTCCTAAACATAAGTCAATGCAAAATGTAACGACTCTGTGAAAAACACCTGCACTGCAAAAAAAATAAGTGTTGTTTCTACAGCATAATACTGGCAGCAGAGGTTCCAGTTTAAAACTGTAAAATGCACCGTAATAAACTGCAAAATTTGCAATTTTACAAATTATTACTGTAAAGGAGCAGTTTTACAGTTTATTACCACAATTTTACAGTTTATTTTCACAAAATTAGCTGTATTATGCTGTAAAAATAACTGTATAATACTGGCAGCAGATGTTCCACTTTAAAACTGTAAAATCCACAGTAATAAAAACTATAAAACTAGCGATTTTACAGTTTATCACTGTAAAGCAGAAATTTTACAGCTTAAAATTGGCAATTTCGAAGTTCATTACTATAAAACCAGCACTTTTTACAGTTTGTTACTATAAAATACACTGTAAGAACATCTATTTTTTACAGTGTGGAGTCCACATAAAAATTTATGTTTCGTACGTTTTGACTAAATTTCCTTTTCGCTTCAAACTTTTATTACTCTGCACCTCATATGCAGCATGTTTGCAATTGGAAGTATGCATATCGGACGGAACGGATGCGAAAATAAACGTCATGCAGCTTAAAACGCAACATTCTACAAATATAGTGTATGATGAAAACATTTTTCGTATCACTGAGTTCAAAAAAACCCTCAAAAAACCCGAATCATTTTAAAATTTTGCAAAGTTTCAGAAGTCCATTATCCACGTCCGTAGGAACTAAATTAGAAAACCTACATTAAACAATTAGATAACTCAATATAGTGCTTTATTCATCCATGCGTTTTAGTCCTTTCCTGGAAACACTCATACTATACATCAATTGTCACCAATGAAATTTAATGTCTTCGTAATTTCCAATTGATCAGATTGCAATTCTCTGCGTGAATCTGTATGTAATTGCTTCCCAAGGGGCTATTTCAACTATTTGGTTGCATTATTTAATGTTAATTCCGGCTGTTTTGCTCCAATTAAACTAGGACCTAGTAGTCCAAAGTTACAATATGTAGGCTTGTTTACGGCTATTTGTATTGATTGTAGATTGAAGCTTGGTTTATATAAGAAAAATATTTCAATAATATTCAGGTTTATTGACAACAAGCATGCCCGTCTTTTAGAAGGTTCGTTGAATTTAGAAGGTTACATTGATTTCCCGAAGTGTGTTTTGGGGGGGGGGGGGTCAACTGCCCCTCCTCCCACTTCGAGAAATCAATGTATTTACATGCAAGTGGGCGTGGTTTTTGCTGTGTTTTGTTGTCATTTACATTGAGTACACACTCCCAGCCCTGGAAAAGTTCGATATGACGATCAACTTAAATGATATGACTCCCAAATAAAGTTTTAGAAGCTTTTTCGGCGAAATTGACAGTTTTAACTTCCTCCCCTACGTTATCAAAAGGAAAACAACTCGAAAATGCTGTGCTTGTCCACTAATTGGGGATGTCAATTCACAAAGTTAGTGCAATTTCAACTCCCCAACGGAAAAGCAGAAGTTTTCCCAATAAAATAAAATAATAATAATAATTACGTTCATCAACTGCTTTTACTATGAGGCATATTTCAATACAGACTTAATGTTTCAATAACGGAGTCAAAAGCTCAAATAATTATATGCGTCCAGAGACATGTTTACAATGCTTGTTCAATTGCTACTCATTTAAATTTTCTCCCCATTATTACACTATTGCACGGTTTCCTGGTAAGCAGTAAAGCAATTATTGTAGCACCACAAACAAAACACGTTTTAAACTAACGAAAAATAAAACGCTTAAACTTTTCCAACGAAAAAACAACATTGCGAAAAAACAGAAATTTATTTGATTGGAAATCAGATACTTGTTTACCGAACTTCATGAGGCAGAAGCACTTTAAGGAATAATTAGGGCTGTAACTCCTCTCTTAATTTACGCCTATCGCTTTAAATAGTTCTGTTTAATGGTGTCAAGCGCCAGCACTTCCCTTTTTATTTCCTCCAATAAACTTCTTTTAATTTACCTTGTTTCCTACCTTGGAAATTAGGTTCCGTCTGCTATTCCAAACAAGGTTCTGAGTTGAGAATTTTTAAAGTTTATTGAGCAGCAATTAGATTTTTTTTTTCCTTTGTTTTGGTTTTTGAAACGTTAACTACAAAAGTGTACTATGCACTAAAACTTAAATACAGCGATAGTTCAATCTGTTTTCTTGTTTCATTTTTATTTCGAATAATGTTTTAATCTCAACTATCATTGTAAAGCGATAAAAAATAGCAATCATCGTTGAGAAAAATCACTTTTGTAGGAGGTTTAAAACTACAAAAATTATTGTTCAACTGAAGCGATATTGTCATTGTGTTGGGCAAAAATTCATGGAAGCCACTAAATGTTTATTACTATAAAGAGTTTACTGTTGTGTAGTATGTTGCAGAAGCAAAGATTTATTGTAGCATATTTCTTTGTAATGAAACTTTCACAACCAAGTTCATTCATAATTATCATGTTGCGATGTGGTTGAACGGTAAAACTAAAAATTTTCCGCAGTTTGAAAAAGCTTGAAGCAGATATAAATATCTCATAAATGACGCTTATTCGGCTCAAAACTCGACATTTCGCAATAAAATGATTATTTGATTAAGAAATCTTGTGCCTTGCAGTATTATGTGTTTTTAAAAAAATCTGCTAAACAACTGCAGTCATTTTGCAGGTTTTTGCTAAATTTCTTTTTACACTCAAAGATAACCTCAAAAAATCTACAAAATGACTCAATTGTTGAAATTTAAAAATTGCGACAAATGTATGATAAGAAACATTTTGCTTAGTCAACCTTAAACTATCGTGTTTCTAATATTTTTATCAACATTATTATATACAAGATATTAAGAACCTCGATGAGGGAAGGTAAACCTAAGTCGGATCTTGTACTAACAGACGGATATACACACAGTAACATAACATACTAACAAAACACACACAAATGACATAAATAAACATAAGAATAAACAGTAAAATATAACAAACATATACCTGGGGTAAGACAAAATCATCACAAATACCTTTCTGAGGTCGACTATAGATCGTTAATCTTTCTAATGATGTACTTGAGAAAAATTTCTTTTGGTTTCATCTCTTAAAGATGCGTTCTAAATTATATAAAAAGTACTTCAAACGGAATATTTTGCGGTGAAACTTTTCATGCGAGTACTTTGAAATTCTGATCCGCTACATGCTTGCATGGTGATAGTGACGTAGTTGTTTCTTAATTCGTTTCGTTTGGGGCTATATGCCCAGGTTTTTGATGAGGACTACAATCTAGTGTTTTGCCTCCGTTACATATGATTTTTATTACATATATCTTGTACAGACAATGTATGAAAGAGTTACATCACAAAGGAAGGAAAGTACATCCGGAGCGAGGGTGGGAGTCGAACCCACCGTCTCAGAGTTATCGGCTATACACGCCTTAGACCGCTCGGCCACTGAGACCCCTGTTTCTTAATTGTTGCCAAAAACTACGAAAAATAATAATACTGTCTGATCTTCTTTGGTGAAACCTTCCGCGCATTTACGCATGCTTCAGGTCTTCTCTGATCTTACCAAAATAGGGGTGTTAGGTAAAATAATAATAAGGAGATGAATAATAAAAAGCATTTTGAGCCGTATCAAACAACGTGGGACGATACTAATTTCAAATACATAGTTTAGTTGAATATGTCAAAAGGATGTAGCAAATGCAAGTTTTAAATAGAAAACTTCGAAAGTTATCACCCGCAACCCATCTACCCTTTTTTTAAATGGAACTATTCGCGGGTTTCAGGCGCGGGTTTCACGGACGGACAGCAATTACAAAGTTTTATTATTTATTTACTTATTTAGCAATCCATCAGCTTCGACATACACGAGGCCTGCGCAATATGCTCAGGCCCACACACACACACACATATATATATATATATATACATACATAATTTTACATAACTAAATTAATTTTATACAAAATTTATGCTATTAAATAGTGATCGAAGAAAAATTAAAATATTTCCCTGCAATACAGAAGTTGCAATACCATGGCCTTTACGACACCTTTTTTTAACTGTAAGCATTGTAAGTGGGCCGCCTCTGTGGCGCAGTGTTGCTGCGCATCATTCTCGTAATCCTGAGGTGGCGGGTTCGAGTCCCGTCCCCCACCCATTCATGCCTTCATGTGCCCTCACACCAGAATCCACCACTTCCTCTACAATAATCAAAACATGAGAGACAACTGGAAAGTCCTCTCCCGTATTGACCTTAAAGCTCACAGATGCATGTTAAATCTAATCAACTTTCTTGAAGCCAACAGGACCCTGCTCTTCTCCGACCTAAACTAAAATTCACCCTTAATCACTCTTTCTTTTGTTATGCATGACATCTTCTGGGCAATTCCACGGTAACTTACGTTACATTTCGACAAACTCTTATGCAGTTGGCTCCTTAGTACAGACAAATATTGTTATAAAAACCTTGTACAAAAGCATTCAGTGAAAATGACAGTCAAAAGCAAAATTAAAATGCAAAAATATTCGATGCACTTAAATTTTACAAAATTTAGCAGTCAAAAATAAGGCAGTAACTTACGTTACACAAAAAGGGAATGGCATAATATGAAAATTGGTTCTAAGGCAAAGTTCTGCTCTATTACAGCTGTTTTCTTGTTTGAAGTATAATTTATCAGTTTCTTATTATATTTAGGAATTAATTTTTGTAAATTTAAAATTTTATTTTAAAAATTGAATTTTATGGGAATTTTTAACTGGGTAACTTACGTTACAGTAACTTACGTTACAAAATTCACTTACAAGCATATCTTTATTACAAAAATTAATGAATGAAAATTACAGCTTAGTTTAGATCAAAATACTGAAAATTAACAATTATGAGTTAAATTTACAGAAATTTAATGCCAAACTCAATGATCAATCAAAAATATTACAAAACATAAGACTTTTAAATGCATACTGGCCGCTGGTATTAACAAGTTCAGGTAATTCTATTTTCGAATCATGTTTTCTCTTATAATAAATTTCCTCTGTTGTTTCTGGCCATTTCTAATTGGTACCAACAGCAGCCATTACTTTTACTTTAAACTCGTTTTCTTCAATAATCGTCACAACTCAAGGATACAATGTATTTTCGTACTTCACCACACACCAGTCACCAGCTTTTATCTCTGTTTTTTCTTCTTGTTCCTTAAAATACTAACTAAACGAAACCCTACATTTTGTTCATTTCTGGTTCTTAAATGGTCATTGTCAATGTGCGGATCTTCAGAAAATATTTTTGATACATTTTGCTTTTTCTAACATATTTCAATACTACCAAGAGTGACTTTTATTTATGAATCTGTAATATCCACATGACTTTTCTCATACCCCTTCTACAGCGCATCTTTTCTGCAGAATTCAGTGGCATTTTAATGCAGAACCAAATATATTTCAATTGAAAGAGATAAACTATTTTTATATTTGTTTTTTCCAAAACATATTTGATAACTTTAAATCATAACAGAAGTCATTTTTGAATCATTCATAGTACATTACCTCCTAAATATTTGTTTAAAGAGAATTAATATCTTAACAGCCAAAAAGAAGCATGTAATTTATAATAAAGGTGTATTGTAATCTTATTAACAGACATTTTAAGAAATATGAGTAATCTAAATTAAGTAAATACAGTACAATTAAAAGAATTATTGAATAAATTACTTCTATTAACCACATAGGTTTTATTTACAATTTACTTTATTTCGAAACACAAGTATTGAAGTTCTACTAAGGTAACTTACGTTATCTGCATATGTGGGTAACTTACGTTACACGTTTTGATTGTAGCACAAAAAATTAAATAAACAATATTCAAAAGAAAAGTACTGTTATTTGCTTAGTACACATCTATAAGATAGAAAATATAACATAGTTAACATTGTATTGCCCTTTCTTTATTTTCTGTAAAAACTTTAACATGTTTTTGGTAACTTACGTTACTTAGAAAAGAACCATTTTGAAATTGACATAAATCACTTAATTAAATTGAAAACACTTGTTTCATCAATTCACAATATTAATTTAAAGTGTAATAAACAACAATCTTCCTTTGTCACATTTATCTAATGGAAAAAATTGAAACTTATCAATGTTGAAAGTTTGACCATTTGCTTCAGGGTCAATCCATGTGAGATCATACAGACCATGTTGCTCACTATTTTTGATTTTTAAAACTTTTTGCCTGTTAATTAACTGTTATATTGGGAGCATGAAACAATGGTTTAAAAAATTTTAAACCTTCAGAATTTTTTTTGGCAAGCACTTTTCAGTAGCTGCGGAAGCGATATTTTCGTGAAAAGAGTACTTTGTGAAGATGCTTATAACTTTTTTATTTATAAATATATCAAAATGATTTAAAAACCACTTGATTGAGCAAAAAATGATCTAAATTTCTATACCAGTTATTTTTCTGATAATTAGTAACAAATTTGTGTAAAATTGGCTTAAAAATAAGATTTTTTGTGTGAAATTTTACATTTTTGGCATAAAAATATTAGTAGAAGGAATTAAGACTCACCCTTACTTTTTTTTCCCTTGAATAGATATCTCATAGGACTATTCCCAGAAGTAGTGTGAAACATTTGAAGACAGTCCTTTTTTTTTATATAATTTGTCAAACTTGGCATTTTGGAGAAAAAATGCTAACTTTGAGATTTAATATCTGAAAAGGGACTGAATGAAAATCTACAAAAATTTAACTGGATAACCTTCTTATAGTAGTAAATATGTAACAAAATTTTTATGAGTGATATCGTTCTAGTTTTAGAGATATGGAGCCGCGAAGTTGACTGAAAAATCTCATTTATTTTGACGCCAAAAAATCATCACATAATGCAAAATTAATTATTCTCATAATATTAGATAAGTTTTTTGTAGTATAAACTAACCCTTTTACCAAAACACATAATATTTTAATTTATTTTCCATTTACAGAAAGAAATAAGTTAGATATTATGCTTTTATAAATGCATTTTTTTCTATGTGTTAGTCATAAAAACATGATTTTCCTAAAGCGGTCTTTATGCATCTAGTGAGCAAAGAACAATTATAGTTTTAAATTAACCTACAACTCTTCATTCATTTTTAAAAGTTTAAAACGTTAAAACCCCCCTGAAGCACCAAAAAGCCGCTCAAAATCCGAATTTAAGCTCTAGATCCTGCCATTTTCCGTGAGACTGCGTCTGTATAACAGCAGAAAATGGAGGACGTATTTTTGCGGAAAAGGGTAGGATCTAGAGCAGTGTTTCCCAACCTTTTCAAGCTCATCACCCCTTTCAAGATGCTGACTGACACCTATCGCCCACCCCCCCTCCTTTTTTCTTCCACGAAAAAACCATAATTTGGAGCAAGTGAACATCTATAATATTAAAAATATAAGTACCTAACTTTAATTTGAAGTAAAATGTACGCAATAAAGATACTATGACTAATCACTTTTAAACTAAAAATATTAATGAATAAATAAAATACCTTTATTTTTTTCTTTCACGAAGCGAACTGATATAATCATTTGAAGGGAAACATTTAACTAAGATCATTGACGTACTTATCAAAAAACAGAAGTACATTTTTCAAGAAATTATTTTCTTTTGTTCGCTGGAATCTGGGTAGTTAAAATCATTGAAACAAAAAATTGGAAGGAAAATAAATTGAAAATCTGAAAATTCATAAAATTGACAGTGAATGATAAAATATTCACTAAGGTTAATCCGAGGTGCAAAGAGGAAGCGCTTGAACTTCAATTTGTTTCTTTCTTAACGTGTAATTAATTGTCTGAACACTGAACAAGCAGTTTCGTACATATTTACAATTTCGGTTTTCGTTACCCGTTTTTACTGCTATTTTCTCTTCTAAATACTCATCGCCCCTTAGAATTTACCGCTCCTTTAGGTACTTATATTTTTAATATTATAGATGTTCACTTGCTCCAAATTATGGTTTTTTCGAGGAAAATAAAAGAAGGGGGGGGGGGCGATAGGTGTCAGTCAACATCTTGAAGGGGGTGATGAGCTTGAAAAGGTTGGGAAACACTGCTCTAGATCCTACCCTTTTTCGCGAAAATACGTCCGCCATTTTCTGCTGTTACACAGGCGCAGTCTCACGGAAAATGGCAGGATCTAGAGCTTAAATTCGGATTTTGAGCGACTTTTTGGTGCTGTAGGGGGGTTTTAACGTTTTAAACTTTTAAAAATGAATGAAGAGTTGTAGGTTAGATTAAAACTATAATTGTTCTTTGCTCACTAGATGCATAAAGACCGCTTTAGGAAAATCATGTTTTTATGACTAACACATAGAAAAAATGCATTTGTAAAAGCATAATATCTAAATTATTTCTTTCTGTAAATGGAAAATAAATTAAAATATTATATGTTTTGGTAAAAGGGTTAGTTTATACCACAAAAAACTCATCTAATATTATGAGAATAATTAATTTTGCATTATGTGAGGATTTTTTGGCGTCAAAATAAATGAGATTTTTCAGTCAACTTCGCGGCTCCATATCTCTAAAACTAGAACGATATCACTCATAAAAATTTTGTTACATATTTACTACTATAAGAAGGTTATCCAGTTAAATTTTTGTAGATTTTCATTCAGTCCCTTTTCAGATATTAAATCTCAAAGTTAGCATTTTTTCTCCAAAATGCCAAGTTTGACAAATTATATAAAAAAAAGGACTGTCTTCAAATGTTTCACACTACTTCTGGGAATAGTCCTATGAGGTATCTATTCAAGGGAAAAAAAGTAAGGGTGAGTCTTAATTCCTTCTACTAATATTTTTATGCCAAAAATGTAAAATTTCACACAAAAAATCTTATTTTTAAGCCAATTTTACACAAATTTGTTACTAATTATCAGAAAAATAACTGGTATAGAAATTTAGATCATTTTTTGCTCAATCAAGTGGTTTTTAAATCATTTTGATATATTTATAAATAAAAAAGTTATAAGCATCTTCACAAAGTACTCTTTTCACGAAAAGTCGCTTCCGCAGCTACTGAAAAGTGCTTGCCAAAAAAAATTCTGAAGGTTTAAAATTTTTTAAACCATTGTTTCATGCTCCCAATATAACAGTTAATTAACAGGCAAAAAGTTTTAAAAATCAAAAATAGTGAGCAACAATGTTAAGTTTTCCTGTATGATTTCGCATGGATTGACCCTTCACTGAAAATAAAATACTCTAATACCAACTTCAAAGTATTGCCGAAACTAAAAAGCTACATTCCTAACAAAAAATTGTTATAAATAAGAAACTTCTAACATTTTTAAAATAAAAAATATGCAGAACAGTTACATTACTCGAGTTTAATTTTTTCAACGCTTTTCCACACTTGCATGGAATTGCCCTTCTGATTAAATTTCTGTCACCTACCCCTTTTATACAATCTTCCGTCCAACACGTGATCTTAGCCCATAATATTTTTGCGCACACCTTTTCATTCACTTAGGGCCCTGCTCCACATTGACGTAAAGCAGAAAAATAAAGCAGAAGCGTAAAATGGAGCAAATAGTGTTCCTATGGAAAGTACCCGGATTTTCGGTTTCTGCCTTCAGTTTCGGTCGCGTTTTACGCTGATGTGGAGCAGGGCCCTTAGTGAATTTGCCTTTATTTTTTATTATTCTGTTTGTTTCGTATTGTCATCTTTTCATATCTCTGTTTTGTAAATCCTCTGTCTTGCTGTTTTTGTATTACACCCTGTTATTTGTCTTGTTCTATTTTTATTGTTGTATGTAATGTTTTGGTGTCTTGAATAAATTTGGACACCGACTCCGACTGCCGGCTTACGAAAAAACACTGGCAGTCATTCTACGGCAGTCGGTAGGTGCACTCCCTCTCAGTGCTGTAAACTCTCTCGTACACTATTTGTCTTGTACTGTCTATCAATTCTAAAACCTTTCTTATGTTTGTCACTTTGGAGTACCATTTTCCGCCACAATACTAAGAGTTAAAATGTTTGTAGTAAAAACTTAACGTTGGTTGACTAGAATAATTCATAAAAGAAAATTAAGCTACAACAATTCATAAATGTGAAATATTACTTAAAACACACAAGCATCTCAGTAACGAATTCTCTCTAAGTCCCCCCACCTTTAATTAAAAACAGTCAACAATCTTCCAATGGAAAAGAAGACTAAAATATAATTAAACGTCAAGCGCATTTCTATGGAGGTAAAAAAAAGCCTGAAAAAATATTTTCGAAAAGAATCGTAAACTTTTATGTTTAAAGAGTAATTGTTACTTCCTAATCCTCTCTTCATACCTTCAGAGTGTTGAGAAAAAAAGCACAGTTGCTGCTTTTCATTTAATTGCCGAGGACATTTAATGGGAGTAAATGACACAAAAGCTCGTAAAAGAATCGATTTTTTCTTCAAGATTGTTCGATTTCGTTCTGTTTTTAGACTTTTCTATTTGATCTGAGAAGGTCTTAATGCAATTTCTAATCTTTTATGGTTTTCTCCGGTGTATAAAATGTAACAACTGATTCTTGAGAGACGCGGGACATAATTGCAGCCGCTCATTTTTAGCTTTCTTCCTTCAATAAACTCTGGTTTTAATCATAAGCAAGAAATTTTAATGATGTATACTTTATGTAGAATAATGCAATATAGTTTTGAGAAAACTTTTTACGGTGAGTACCTATTCTTTTATGGTCAAAAGGAAACGAGTTTCGATTAAGAATGCGGAAACAAAATGACTAAATCATGGTTCTGCGTTTAAAATAAGCTTGTAGCTTCTTGTTTGTTTGCTTGTTGTCGTGTCCCATAGACATGGACGGATACAAGGGAGGGACGATGGGAGTGATCCCCTTCACTTCGGGGACTCTTCCCCAGTTATTTTTCGACATTGAAGTTCAAAAAAATTTTGTATGAATTTTAATGCTGTTGGGGGAAGAAAGTTTGGGGCTCTCCCCCGGAAATGTTTCGGAATTGAAGTCCGAATGCTTTGTGATCGATATTTGTAAACCAGTATTCGCGGTAAAAAGTAAGAAAAATCAATCGCTCCATCCTTTGAAAAATTTCTGGATCCGTCGTTTCCCACAACTGTGGAAAAGATGGATACCATTACCTCACAAGGAGTGTGGACTTCTAACAAGACAACAACACACTGTATAGTACTCCTCTGGAAAAATGAACTATGACCTTGTCAATGTTTCCCACTTTTCGGGTAATAGGAAAGGGTAATTGATGCAAAGCGAAAAATAACCCAACTCAATTTGGTGTCAGTTACCTTTTCCTATTTCCCGAAAATAAGGAAACATTGCAAATTGAAGATAGAGCACTGAATTTTTATTTCATTTGTACACAAGACAGATCAAGAAAGATTAACATCACAAGAGAATGAAAAAAACCCACCTAAGGCAACGGTGGGAATCGTTCGCACAACCTCCGTCATACAAAGCAAGTGCTTTTTCCCCGATCGACCAAAGTAACCCCCTAGAATCTTCTTATTTTTCCTTTCAATGAATCCTTGCAATCATTCATCACACCACTGTTAGAAAGTTGACGGTTAACATATTAACAGCTTGAAATCTGACGTAGCCCGGGTATTTATTGATGCCATATTTTTCAAGAAAAACTCAAAATTCTAATGAACTTAGTGGAACGTACTTTTCTCGCTGAGACTACCATTTCAAACTGAAGTGATCCGTTTCCGCTTTCAATTCATCCTCCATCCCTCCGTGGTTTTTTACGCAGAAAGTTTTTTACAAGCACGTTGATATTACGTAGTAAATTTCATTGAGATAACTTCCTTAATAAAAAAAAATATTATTATGGTAGAAAGCCACAGTGTAAAAGAAAATATGGACTTTTTTAAAACAAACCTCCACATTGTGACTTTCTCAATTTTACGATTTTTTCCCTAAGGAGTAAGAATATTTTGAATTTTCCTTCCTAAACAACTTCCAAATAAAGAAGAACAATTTAATTGACACGTTCTTATAACCTATATTTTAAACCCTATTTTTCATTTCTTATCTCAAGCTTAGAATTTTTAAATATCTACACCCTTTATGATGCTTCTTCAAAATAAACTGGTTTTTGCACTGTTCTTGAGTTTGAAATTCTCCTTTTTTCCACTCTTTATAAAGCTTCGTCAAATAAAATTGGTTTGCACACCGTTTGATTTTAAAAAGTTAATAATGTCAACATACATTGTACTTTCACTGAAGCTTTTCTTTCAATTAGTAAATTTAAAGTAATAATACTTCCCTCATTCCTCTTCCTTTACTTAAAAAAATTTTATTCATTAATAGCTATAATTTGTTATAAAAAAGTATTTTAACCCCTTTTACTTGATGTTGTGCAGCACTTTTATTATGAGTTTAAAATGTGGCTCTATATAGAAAAAAGAAAAAAAACCATAAAATCAAAATCTCTATTTAACAAATTTCTCCATTTAATAAACTTTCTTGAAGAACTTTGCGACTTCGTTCAGTGGAAGCCCGACTGTGTCTTTCAAAGGACTTTATTGGCTCTTAACTCTGAGTTACTACGGACAGCTTAAAAAACTATAAAATAAAATACCTATTGAATTCCCTGATAGGAACAATATTTTCTTTTCGATCTTCCTCAAACAAAATCACAATGTATCTATTTTTAACTCCGACTTACAAGCACCGATTTCTCGTGTCCGACCGACTTTTTTGTCCGAGTCCTCCACTTTTCCCATCCTTCTCAGTGTAGACATCAGCGCTTTAGAAAGCCCATTTTTCTCAATATCATCTGACCCATTTAGCAGGAGAGACGCCAAGGTAAAATGGCTATCAGTTAGCCATCTCATTTATCAGTCTAGGACTTTTATCTGGTTGCAATTGAAATATGGACATTTTCTGCATTGCTGACGTTAATCCTCGGGCTGCTTATGCGGCGCCTTTGTATGAATAGTTTATTTGAGGTTCGGGGGGGGGTTAACAGGTGGGGAGGCGCCACCCGGGTTTGATGAGTTAAGAAATGGTCCCCGAGATTTTGATATCGATGAGCATTTGATATGCATTCGAAATCTTGTGGAGCAGTGGTTCTCAACGGGGGCGATACCGCTCCCTGATGGGCGGTGGGATGATGTTGAGGGGCGGTGACCATATTTTGGGCGGCATGGGGCGGTGGACATATTTTGGGTGCTAAGGGGGCGCTGGGTATATTTTGAAATGTGCTTGTAAGGACATGTTTCGGGCAGGGGCAGCAGGAAATCTTCTGCTTTTATATCGCCAAGGGATAGCTTTAACATTTATTTTCTGGGGTTATCTCCCGAACCTTGACCTTTCTCCTAATGTCATGAAGGATAGCCTAATATTTGCCAACAGCACTTGAATTTCAAAAAAGCTTTTTAAGGTGGGTGCCGCCTAGGGTGGTTCACAAACCTATGGTGGAAAAAAAATTTTGTCCTGGAGGTCACGGCTGTGCCTCATTTTTTTACCCTTGTCCACTCTAATATACCGACAAAATTTCAACCTCCTACTTAAATAAAAAGACGGTGCTCAAAGCTCAAATAGTTCTCAAGTTTTTGGGAATTTCAAGTGTTTTTTGGTTGCGCGGCAAAAAAAAATTCAGCATAATTTTGACATCATTCTTGCTCACTGAATCCAAATATGGCTACCGCTTTCCCCCATTGCTTCCCACTTTTCGAAAACGTCGCCCCCCTCCCTTCATATTTTCTTCAGATTTCGACAATTTCATAGCTATTATTTAGAGGGAAATGAATTAAAATTCTTCTATAGGGCTAGAGAGGTAAAAAGTTCAAAATCATAAACACTTGTTGCAAGTTTTGAGATTCTTGGGGGTATTCCCCCTCCCGCTACCGATAAGTTGTCCCTTTGCAAAATCTCTCAGAAAACACCAGTTAAACTATACTGATTGAAGAGAAGAAACATAACGTTTTTTAACATCATGCGCTTTTAAGGAGTCGGAAATCTTTTTAACCAACCATAAATATTTAAATAATTTAGAAAATTCTATTGATTACTTACATACCACACCAAATTATCTTCACTGAATTGCAAATACAGTCCACGTCTGATATAACGACCACAACCGTCTCCCTCCCAAAGAAAAAGGTCTTTATGACGAGGAGGAGTATAGTCGCTAGTAGATTAATAGTGTATGAGAATAAAGCTGGGGCCTTTCTCATGGCTGCTTATAATAGGATGGTAATGTAAAATGTATAATGAAAGTACAAAACATGGGATAATTTTGTTTGTTTAGACGATGAACAGCATCACCGTTTGGCTGACCAAAGACATTTATTTTCTCTCAATTTTCGTTGAGCTGTATTTGATTTTCCTTCCCCTTCTTTTGAAAATTATCTGCAGATCGCTGAAAAATCTGCGACGTACGTCTCTTTTGTCTCGCAATTTCTGCTACTGGGATGCAATACAACTCCAACTCGGTCATTTAGATCCATGGACTGCAATTTCGTGCTTATTATGCACTCATCAGCATGGAATACGAAAGTCACCGAGTTGGAGGCAAAAATCCTCTTAAAGAGCAAAGAGAGCCAAAAAAAACTGGTAGCTAATGTGAAATTAGAATACCAGCGAACGACCGCACTTGGTACGGTACAGCTGGTAAATTTTAATACAAAGCTCGGGTATAAAGCAGTGAGTAACTACCCCTAAGCAAGGGCTAAGGCAGAATTATTGGTTGTGAAGAACTTTGAGCCATTTGCAGCACATTTTTTACTCTATATGAGGGCTTCTTAAACTATGGGTCGCGACCCTATTTGGGATCGCGTAGAAAAATTCTGGGGTCGCGAGATATTTTAATGTCAAATATTTATTACTATTTTATAACATCACTAGAGTTGGCGGAATACAGTGGACTCGCAGCCTCTTGTGAGGGTAATGAACAACCTATTTGTTTGATCTGCAATGAATTATTGGCTTCGGAGAGTATGAAACCTACCTTCGGAGAGTATAATGTGAGATTGATCGCCTGCCACTTAAAGCTCAAGAGGAATTTGCTGAGCTTTCGAGTGACTCAAACTCAAAACTACAATTTCAAAAAAAGCCCTTGACTGAATTCTGGATCGGAACTAGAACTGAATTTCCCACAATCGCTGATATGGTGTTAAATGTACTACTGCCATTCAACACCATATATTTATTCGAAGTTACTTTCTCAGCTTTAACACATATCAAATCCCAATATCGTTCAGCATTAAAAAATGTTGAAGAGGTCTTACGTCCAGCAGTTTCAAAAATTCCACCAAGATTTGATTTGTTATACAATAAAAAACAGGCACATCCATCTCATTAAATTTTTTACTTATACTTTAATTTAATACTTACCACGCAACTACTTGAATATATTCGAGAGAATTAAGGCGGTCAGAATCCACTTTTATTTTTGAAACTACAATAAATACAATTTTATAATTTTTTGTGCAATTTTTAATTTTAGATTTTTGTATGTTTCAAAACGAATTCTAATTTTATCATGTGTATATGTATATTGTTACCTAATAAATAAATCATCAAAAAATATTAATTTATTTTTCTTTTATATTTGTATGGGGTCGTCAAGAAACTCGCAATCATAAATGGAGTCGTGAATGACAAAAGTTTAAGAAGCCCTGCTCTATATAAACGACCGTGAATGAAAAAGAAAGGGAACATTCGGTTTTAAATGGGATTCTTTTCGTGCTCACGAGAGGCTTACTGAATGAACTGGAAAGTTGTGGAAATGTCTTTGAGACTATTTAAAGGGTTGCGAAGGTGGATTTGGAAGCCACCTGCCTCCAGTTTTTTAACCTCGTGACGGTCTTCTTTTAAAAAAATGACTCTATTCACTTTAATGAAAATTGGAAACACTAACACGATTGAAATTTATGACATCAACTCCTCCCAGAACAAAGTCCTAGCTTAGGCACTGACCGGTTGTTTGTCTGACCAGTGATTGGCCTCCAGCTGTCACCCACAGGCACCCCCCGCGCCCCAACGGAGGGGGTTAATGCACAATATACCGAAAGAAAAGAAGTATTAAGAGAGTAAAAAAAAGTCATATTGCAATACTGCCTCAAAACTTTGTTGCTAAATAGGAAAACTTTTGTAAGGTCACCGTGACCTCCCATCGGAGCTCTTCTGTTTCCAACTCGAACATTGCACCAAGTATCCGAGATGAATAACCTGGTAACTTCAGCAAAAGGTTTTACGATGAAACATTCGCAAACGGTTGCTCCGAAACGTGTCTTCCAAGGAGTTTCGCGGACAAAGAGTTAAAGAGTCGATAAGTTTCAAGCAGAGCTTGGCTAATTGAAAAATCAATCGCACATTGTTGCAGCAGAAAATAAATCTTCAGAAAAGATCTTTAAATGAAACTTTTGCTTTCAAGTTTCTTCATTCTATCGAAAGTAAAATGATAATTTATACTACTATAAACGTTTATGCCTTTAAAAACCGACATATTTAACTCGAAATTATTAAATAAAAAATAGTATTAAATAAAAAAGGATTAAAAATCAGCTTGAATAATCTTTTAAAATTTACAGCTACTTTGCTTTTTCTCCCCCTTTTTCATCTAATTATGTTTTGCAGTAAATGTAACAAATTTAAAAAACTGTCAGGTGTGAAATGCATAGCAATAGATTTTATTTGCTTTTTTATGTCGACAGCAGATTTTCATTTTTTGTTTACTGAAAATCTATTCTCTAGAGCTGCAAAACTTACAGCACTTACACATAAATTTGTTAAGAATCGTTTATTGAATAAATGAAATTAACAGAAACTTAACTCTATGTTTAGTAGCATTTCCCCATTTTGTTGCTATATTATTATTCCTTCGATTTAAAAGTCATGCGAGTAAAAAATATAGAAAGAAAGATAGTCAAACATTTGTAACTAATACGTGGATAAATTTTTCTAACCTGTTACAACCGAAAAACAGCTCTTTATAATGCATGTGAAAAAATGCAGCATTCATTCATAAAATGATTATGTTTAGACTTCGTCGATTACAATAGTGCAAATTTAAAAATCTGTTTTAGTAAAAATGCTTCTATTCTGTGTTTTTTATATAGCTTCCTTAAAATAACGTACATATTTCATTAAATATTTCATATTTTTTAGAAACGTAGATAAAGTGAAAGTTTAAAGGGTTTATACACATAAAAGCTCTGAATATTCAGGGCTTTAATAGACATGTGCTTTGATTCATAAAATGAAACGCATCATTTCATCTAGCACATTTTTACAGAATGGTTCCCAGGTTAGAAGTCTTTCGAAAAAGTAGCTCCAAATTAAAAACAAACAGACATTGAGATAAGTTTAGTTCGAGCAGCAATTTTTCATCCAATACCTAGTCATGTTCTGATCCATTGTCAGAGATGATTATATTCTTACATTTTAAACGATGCGTTTGAGATCCAAATCGTGGTTGAATTCAAACAGAATTGATAAAGCTACACACAAGGTTTTTTTTTTTCAACTCGGAAGAGGAGTGAATTTATGGATGATAGATCCTCTCCTCCAATAATCTTATGTCCCCCGACAAGTTTCTTAAGTTACTGGTTGATTTACTGAAACTTTTCAACCGATCTCTATTTTGAATAAAAAGGCCATAATGACATTCAACAAAAAAAAACTGCATTTTGACATCTTGATTTCAAATTACACGTTTTTCGCAATGACGAATTGCGATATGGTGGTGCAGCAGAACTGCTTCGCAACCATCGTGGGCGGGGGATAGTGGATGAGCATTAGGTAACTGCTGCTTCAACGTTTGAGGTCAAAAAAGAAAATATATAGCAATTTTTCATTGCTGGAAAAAATTTACTTCAAAAAATTATTAATTTCAGTTAGCAAATGCTTGAAATGGCCAAATTCATTTTTTTAGCTGAGACAAATTGCTCAATGTTTTCTTTCCGGACCTCAAACGTCGTGCAGTCCTTCTTTCAGATTGGCAGTCTGCCAAAGTCTCGCATTCATCGACAGTTGCTTCCTCGCCGTGCTGGACAGAGTCTGCATCAGGGAAATCAGATGCTTCCCGCTGCACCACCATGCAGAACATTGGGGACGAAAGAGCACACACACACACCACCCACGCAATTCATCATTGCGAAAAACAAAATTTGAATTTGAGATGACAAAATTCATATTTTTATTTTTTCTCTTTTTCCTTTTTTTTAATGCAATTGAATCTATTTTTAACAGAAACTTATCTTCCAAATTTAATTTCGAATGAGAATAATGATTGTATTTTACTAATGTAAAAAATAGTAAATGCATTAAGAGTTAAATGTAATTTCAAAAAGTCGATAATGCTATCAAAAACGCTAAAAGCAACATCCATGTACTCTGTAGACATATTATAATAAGGCTGCATCGTCCCTTCTTTAACGTAAAAAAAAAATAATCATCATCATCTCATTAAAAAATGCACAAGACTGCAAAATAATAAAATAAAAAAAGCCAATAAAATGAAATCAAGCTGTGCAATAAAAAAGACTGCTTTAAAACATTTACAAAGCCAGTGCCTGAAACTGCTGTTTTTTGGAGCGTGACGGCTGCTCTTTTCTGCAGTTAGCCTTTCGTAACTGTAACGGCTGAGAGAAAAACCACAAGTTTATTTAATTGCCTCGGGTCATCATTCTTCCGAAGCTAATGAAGCAGGCACTCATTAAAGCTCGAAGCAGAGTCCCTCCTCTCCACAACTTCCGCTGCCTCCAGAAAACAAGTTTCGATTCGACGGGGCTGGAATGTTCTATACATCTTTTTTATGTACTTCAATAAAACGATTTCTGGAAGTTTATGATCTTGGAGAATGAAGTAAAGGAGAATGAAAATAAAGTTTAAAATATAGAGTTACAGGCCTTTTTCTTTATTTTAATTTGCTTTATAAATTATTTTTAGGCTGTTTACAGGTTCTTACCTGCCCATTTTCAAACAAGCAGTTTTTAAAAAACAACATCTTAGCTTAATTAAATGAAAATTTGTGCTTAGAAGATATCACGTTTCGAAAAGTTAAAAAAAAATGTTAGTTTACAACACTGAAAGACGACTACGACACTAAAAGACAATTGATATGTTATTATTCTTATCCGTATGTTACCGTAATTTCAAAAAAATCATCACACTACAGGGCCATTCCATGAAAAGCGAAACAAATTGGTCAAAAATTCATATTGAAGTTATGTTGCTATGTTATACATCATTTTAAAGCTTAAGATGTATATTTTAAGAATCCTGCATTGGTTTTTTGGTGAGAGTTAGAATAATACTTGTTTTCTTAGTTGGAAGTACTATATTCACGAACTTGTAAAAATCAGAAAAAAGAACACATTTTCAAATGCATATTTCTCATCGAAAAATAAAAACAAAAATAACTACTTGTAGCACAATTTTAACTACTAAGACGGTACTATAATAATATGCATTCATTAATTTCTTTTGAATTGATCTAAATGGTGTAATTGAAGTTTGAAAAAAAGAAATTTGATGTTACGTCTGTAACAAAAAAGAAGCAAAAGTTGTCATTACGTCCTAAAAAATCAAAATTAAAAAAAACCCTTAATGGTCCTTTTGGCAAATTCTTAGAGTAATTGCCCACCATAGTTAAAAATATTGCAACTGATTTAGTTTTAAAATTAATGCTGTTACAGACGTAACATTTCGGACATAACAAATGGCTCTATGTTACGTCCGTAGCAAAAGTAAATTTCCAATTAAATAGGTAAGAAGCACAGGATGAGCAATACATGTATATAGCATAATATGGTACGGGTACTAAAGTTTTTGGTATTCTGATTTTGAAATTTTTAATTATGTCGGCATGTAATTGAAATTTACTTTTTAAGATTAATCAAATACACATATGGTATAACTGATTATAATTTATACCTCAACTGGCATTTGTTTGCTACGTTACATGGAAAGGGAGCTGTGGATGGAGTTGGGGGTATGGTCAGGCACCAGGTGTGGCAGAGAGTAAGATCTAGAACAGCATATGTCAACGACGCTCTTTCCTTTTTTCAGTGTGCAAACTCCATTGCAGAAAAAGTTAAAATTATTTATATGCCCCAGGAAAATGTTTTAAAGTTGACGCCAAAATTGGAAGAACGGTGGGCTAACATCGCGAATTTGCCAAAAGCCCGCGAAATGCATTGTTTTCGAACAGAATACGAAAATGCCGTTCGAATTTCGAGAAAGTCGGACGAAAAAGGACACATTTTTTCATTCAAAAAGAATTATCAAAATTGACCAACTGTCACCAAGAAAGTTAAATTTTAGTTTGGTACTAGTATTCTGCTATATCATCCAACATTTTCAAATTTTTAAGTTCTCCTAAGACCAATCACTGATTCCAGAGAGGAATTTACTTTTTCCGATTTTTTTATGTAGCAGCCCCATTATGCATTAATTTTAAGAATACAAATAAATAAATTTGTGTGAAGGCCCTTATAAACTTTTCTTGTGTCAATCTTTCTTGGAAATAATTGTCTTAAGATGCATTAATTCATTGTTACATATTGACATATCGGCATATGCTCTCAACTCCCCCAGACTTACCCAAATTTTCTAAAACTGTTACAGTATAACTTAAAATATTCAAATCATGTGTTAATTAATGCTACTGTATTGTTTTAGCACAAAAATCTTTGTTTATTCCTGCTTTAAAATACTGTTTTCTACTTTCAAATCAGAGATGTTACGTCTGTAACACCACTTTGTTTCGTCCGTAACAAGTTTATGAATTTTTTTCACAAATTCGGCAGTCAAAATCCACACAATCTTTATGGTTTTAGAAAGCTTGAAGTCTTTAGAATACGTATTAAAAAAAAAAGTTCAAAATTTCCGTATAATTCAGAGGAATATTGTAAGTTGTATGACATAGTCGAGTTTTTGCTGTTTTGTGAATTACGTCTGTAACAGGCAGTTTTTAATTTCTGTATTTTTTTGTAATTAAGCAATCTGCACGCAAATTTAATGTAGCATAAACATCATCAAGTTACACTACAGGAAAAAAAATTGAAGACTTTCATCAGCCCAAACCAGAATTATTAGTGTTCAAAGTCTGCGATTGTTACGTCTGTAACGATGGAATTGCCCTACAGCGAGTGAAATTTCAGCTCAGAAATCTATCGACCAAATTTTAATCATATTATTTTTTTATATTTTCATCCATCTTTGACGGAGCTACTAGGGCACTCACCTCATCCCAAATTTCTGCCCTTCCTTTAAGATATTGACTTCTCCCTTTTGATTTGGTACATATCTCGTGACTTTCCCCAAGTATATGTTTCTTTTCCAACTTACACTCGAAAAAGAAAACACAACATCTAGAATCCAAAACATCTAGAATCCTTTAATTTGAATTTATAATGTACAGAAAAAAATGTGTTGAAATTACTATGCTGGAGAAAAATTATCTGCCATATGGATTTTATTACACGGAGTCAAAATACGTTCATCTCCAAAAAAATATTTTTCAGCATTTTCTTTTTTTTTAACCTAATGCCACTGACAGCAGAACAGTTTTGATTCTGACGGTCCGATACCATCAATTTTTCTTTGCTAGTTAAAAAAGAGATTTAGACTCAAAAAATAAAATGTTCTATATCTTTTTCCATATAATGTAGCCAGCCATTTGATACAAGATTTTTTAATTTTCGTCTAATAGGAAAAATTCAAGCGTTTTTCATTTAATGTATGTTCTGATATGTTTTCGCGCTCTAAAGTCATAATCATCATACCACAGCTTCATATGCATTTCTACATCCTTTAAAAACCCGTAACGTAGCATTTTTCTAAAAGATAGTACTAACAATGCGTTTTTCTTATTGACGTTCACACTCAAAAGGAAATGAAGTGCATTCCTAACAAGTTTTGGTAATCGGTATACTTTCGAAATACAATAAATGTATGCAACAGATTGCGGAGTTATCCTTAAGAAAAGCTTATCTTCTACAAACCCTTTTAAGCTTTTTAACAAATATTCATCACATTTCATCAATACTCTTTCCATTTCTTTAATCGATAGCTGGTTCAAATACGAGCAATTCACTTTACTTGTGCAACCGTGCAGAAAATGCACAATCGCAAGCAAAATATTTTCTTCTATGCCTCGTATATGAATGGATTTTAAGTTACTCTCCAAAAAGTTCCCTGCTAGTAGGGCTCGAAAATAATCCGAGTTTGCACTAAGTTTTTCACGACATGCTAATATTTTAGCACCATCGTCAACCACGAATTCTATATCGAAGTTACTGCAAGCCAATAAACATTTGGGTGCATTTCTGTTCATCGGTTGTTCTCGAGTTTTCGGCGATATTCCCAATTTTTGATACATTCCACAAAGAGAACGAAGGCATTTATCTTCGTAGTCCAAATTGTTTCCTTCAGATAAGACTTTAAGTATAAACTCTAAAGCCTGATATTCGAATAATACACAGGATAATAAATACTGATTTCGTATCAATTTTGAAAGAGCAAAAAGTGCTCGAACTTTAAGCAGCGTGCCATTATTTTGGAACATTTGGAGCAAAACGCGATTCAACTCAAAGTTTTTTCGCAAATCGCTCATTATTTTTTCATATGTTTCATAGGTATGGCGGCAAATAGAGCAGCGGGAAGGATTGTGAGTAGGGGTCATTTTTTCCTCCAAAATATCTATAAAACCATTGTATACGGCTGTTATAAAAATGTACTCATTATGAGTAATGTGATTTAAAACTTTTACTGCTGTCTTGCAGGTGCTTTTTTGTAAACCGAATCTGCATATATAATCCATCAAAACAGAAAAGAAATACTTGCTACCTAAAAATGACGCGTCACAACGGTTTCCAAACTCTGATGCGATGATTTGATAAATTGCAGGAAATATAACTTCATCAATAGATGACTCCATCTCAGATGTACTTTTGCGAAGAACAGCTAAGGTTGGAACTCCAAAAAGGGTGGATGATTCAGCAAAATTTTCGCAGCAAATAAATGGGTTTTCTCCAGCTTTGCACTGGATATGACATTCGTAACTCGGAGCATCCCCATCTAATAAGAGTGAATACTCCCCCCCTGATAGTGTGTATGTGTTTTCAGGTGGATCTCTGGATGTCACATTCAAATGAATGAAGTCTTGACGTGCAATAAATTCTTTCAAAAGTTTCGTCAGAACACGTAAAATATCAGATACAGGAGACTGCATCTCTGCCCATCCGTCCGATATTCTTAAAGTAATTAGTTCAAGTTGTTCCCGCATGTCAAATGTCCTGTCAAAGTCCTGTCCAATGTCCATGTAAAGTTGTTCCCACATGTTCAATGTCCTGTACACATGTCCTGCGACATATTCCCACTTGTCGCAGGACTTTAAAAATGGGCACGAAAGCATAAATTTAACAATACGATGCACGACCATTTTGTATGATGCCGAGCTCAACATCCTAGAAAATGACATTAAAATACGACAAAAGTTTTGGTTACTCAACTGATCTATTAAATGTGGAGTACATTCCCAGCAATTGATTATCGTTAAAGCAGCGTTGTTCGCAACAGTATTATTATCAGATATGAGCGTAACATCTCGGCACATTTCAAACAGCTTCTGCACCTTCTTCTTACCACACATACCCAGTTCAAAAGATAAGTGCCAAAGTAGCATCGAAACACGTTCTCGCACGAATATTTCGGAATGATGGACCAGTTTAATTAAGATACTCCAATATTCTCTTCTCAGAAACAATTCGCTCCATCTTTCATTGCAATTTTCTGTCAACTTGGTGAGGGCTGCAAGGGTGAAGGTGCTGACGTTTGGGTCGGAAGACCGCAAAAGCTTCCTTATTATATATAAGCCCCCTTCATCAAGAATTGAATCCAGATTTGTTTTATTCTTGCTTAAAATAACTAAAGTCACAATGGCGGTGTACTGATGCCTAGAGTTGTCAGCATCTGATAAAAACTGCACAGTCGCTGAAATTGCTTGTTTATACATAAATGCCTCGTCTTCATCTGTTTCTGATTTTCGAGAAAGGAAAGATTCTTGAGTTTCCTGAGACCCGTATCTAAATCCTACATGGAGTCTCACTATATTGCCTAAAATAAAACAAGCTTTGTTTCGATAATCAGCGTTGGGATGGCTTTTCAAAATTCCAATTATTCGTTCCAATCCATTGCTGTTAGCCAATTCCACTGCAACTCTTCTTTCAACAGAAACAGCAGCTATGAAGCTCAAGCCCTTTTTCATGTACTGGGGCTGTGGCAAAAGAGAAAAAACAGCTTTGATAATCGAATAACTGTGGAAAAGTTCGAGTTTATACCTGTGAGCTACACCTTCTTTTTTTATTATTCTGAGAGTATTTAGCACAAAATTTGAATCTGTACTGCTCAAATTCTGGAAAATTTGAAGAACCTCCATACTCGTCACATCCATGGGGATAAAACAATCTAAAAGTAAACAAAGTAAGTCCTTTTGACAGCTAATTGCAAACATTACGCACATACACAAATTTATAACACGTATGTATATTGTATATACATACATTATAAATATACATGGGCGTTTCTCTGTAAACTCGTAATTGGCAGTCCGGACCGAGTATTTTAAAAATAATAAAGTGTAATAAAGAAATTATTTCTCTCATTTCAAGGAAAGCAGTAATACTTTGTAGCCCAATTGTATTTGGAGCGATAACAATTTAATTTTTTTTTTTAGAAATTATCTACGCACCAAAAACACATTCCCCCGACTGTCCGAATCGTAATGTGCAATACTTCAAGGTAATATTCCAAATCCCCTATTAACACTATATAAATTCGGCAATTAATATCTAAAAATAGAATAAAGTAGCTATACTTTTTTTTATAAAATAAGGTTTAATTACGCATTTCTAAAACTTAATATTACCATGTAAGTTCTGTCCGGAGTTTTTTGAAACAGTCCCCTGCCACAAATTCAAAGCCGCAATAGAAAAAATTTATTACTCTTGCAGATGTTTTTTGACATGAAGTTAAACGCAATCAGAGTGAATTTGCCGAAATTGCCGAGAACGGTGTTAAAATGCCAATTTATTTAATTTCAGAGAACCATTTGTGGTGAAAATATGCATCTTGGACCGTGCGAAAACTGTCCTCTGGCAAGTGATTTTATTAATGTTAATTATGAAACATATTAGTTATTTTGTCCACGATTTGTGCTTAAATATATAGGCAGTATCGTAACTAATTATGTTCCAATCATTTTGCAGATATTACACAACTAAGTTCAAATACCCAGTCGGGGATTTACCCCCATCATGATTTATCAGAAAAACTTCAATTGGCCCTCTTTCAAAAAAAAAAAACATCAAAAAACCATGCCCGGACAGATTCCGTGTGGAAAATGACGAGTTTACAGAGAATCGCCCATATATCAGAACCGCATTCAAAAGGGAGGTTTTTTAGCGTTCAAAACCCCGCCAATTTTTTTTCAAAACTGTTCCAGGATGCGTACAGACTTCAACAAAAAAATTCCAAGTAGCTCAGATAAAATCCAAGGAGTCCAAAAACAAACAAAAAAATTTAAAAATTACCGTAAGACTAAACACAGCATGTGCAATAGCACTTCACACTTTATTTACTCTGAATACAAGTACACTAATGTGCTCTCTTTAAAAATGGATGCACTATAACGACTCTACTTTTTCATGTATGTTGTCAATTGTATTATTTCCAATTTTTGCTATTCTGATAAAACAGTGACGTAGTCAGGATTCTGTTTCGGGAGGGGCCCAAATAGTTTTAGTTCAAGACTAGCGGTACCCGCACGGCTTTGCCCGTGGTATAAAATTAAAAGTTCATTTGTAAAAAATTGATATAGCAGAAAAAATACTCCTTTTTAGTTATAATTCAACTATAATTCCTTCGAAGTATGATATAAAAATTTGGTATGGACCCCACACTACTTCCTTTTACGTGTAAATTTCGTAGTAGATGCCTAAAGTGCTAAAATAGTGCTTGGAGTAAGCAAGATAACAATTCAAACATTTACATCCTTAGTTTGATACGAAAAATGCAAAAAAATGTTTTATGCCTAATTCAAAAAATTTTTCGCCAGATTTGTCGCCAACTTGGCGATATGTCGTCAAACCCTTGGCGATATATCGCCAAGTGGTTGCGCTAATTCATATCACTTTTGTCTGCATTAAAATTAACACTGATTTACCCCATAAAAGGGGGGAAACATCCCCAGGGACAGTCGAATGCAACCCCAAGGGGAGCTGCACAAAAATAAGCCAAAAGAGAAAATAAGAACAATTTTGTTGCTCACAGAAACCAACAGAAATCTTACCAAAGTTTAAAAGTAGAAAGTTTTCTTTCCTAACGTCAAAAACAAAATAATACATTTTCCAAAAGGATTCACTGTAGAAAGAACGTTGCAATATCGCAATATGATGCAAGTAAATATGCTGAAATAGAATTAAATGCCAAATTGTAAAAAAGTCGCCAAAAAATTAACTTTTAATATTGTCTTTTATTTTTATTAAATGCAATTACTGCTGCAAATTACAGTCCAACAATAAATAATGACATAGCAAAAATATATTTGGAGCATTTTTTTCTTTTAAACTCAACTGATCCTAAAAATTTTAAGTATTAGTCATAGAAATTTTGTGCATTGTTCTTCACAATGATAATAAAAACAATAAACATCGAGACAAACATTAACCAGCAAAGGATAAATTAAAAGCTAAATTCGTTCACTCAAGCCATTTACTGCAATTTATATTGAAATAAATTAATAATGAAGTAAAATATAAAGCAGTAAGTAACCGCCCCTGAGCAAGGGCTAAGGCAGAAACATGTAATACACCGCGAACTCGGCTATTTCGATCCATTGACAGCTGTTTCGAGCTTATGCTCTCATCAGCATGGAATACGAAAGTAGTCGAGTTGGAGGCAAAAATCCTCTTATAAAGCAAAGAGAGCTAAAAAAAAACTGGTAGCTAATGTGAAATTAGAATACCAATGTTTTGAAGACGAAAAATTTAGAATGATTTACTATCTATCATGTTGTCTCTTTTTTGACCTCATTTGGTTAAAGAATTATTCCCTCTTCCATACAACTTGTCAGATCGGCAAAGTGTCTCTAAACTCACAAAAATGGTACGCGTCAGTTTCTTCCTTCTCTACCTATTTTAAGGAAAGGACTCGATTTCTCATTTGTTTGACAGGTGCCATCTTATCACGGTTTTATTATATTTCATTCGACTAATTTTAATAAAGCTTGGAGTTAGGATTGCTATAAAAACAAATACATTTTTAAAATTATTAAGGGAAAAAGAACGAAACAAATAAACGAAATAAAAACGTAACCATGGTAACAACATGAAAAGTTGATTTCCGTTGATAAAATAATTCTTTTCATTTTTATCTTCAAACAAATTTTATTCTCGAGCTTAACCATTTTAGAATCGTTTGGCTTGGTTTGCTGAAGGTAAGCCTTGAATTTCCGGGATTCTAAAAACAATTATTACAGCTCTTCTAATACTCGTAGAAACTTCAAACTGACATCATTTTTAGCAGAAAATTTCAAGCTTTCGAATGACATAAGATTTGAAAATGTGTATGAAATATTTCTTCCCTATTTTATCGAATTTCTGATAAGAATTAGAATAGAAAAAGAATGGAATAGAATTTTCGAAAAATCGCTTCGTAGTGCATAACCTTGTGCTACAAACTAATTTTGTGCCAAATTTCATGCAAATCGACCGAACGGTTTTGGCGTTACGCGCGTGACAGACAGACAGACAGATAGAGAGAGAAAGAGAGAGACAGACAAACAGAAAGAAAGAAAGAAAAGACCTTCAGCTTTATTATTAGTACAAATTTCATGAAAATCGACCGAACGGTTTTGGCGCTACGCGCGTGACAGACGGAAAGAAAAACAGACAGACAAACCTTCAGCTTCATTATTAGTAGAGATAGAGAAGAGAAAACCACCACAAAGTTTTATTTTTCATTAAATGACCAATTACTCTTAAATATAACGACTTCCTAATGGATTACGCTTAATTATTGATATAATAATAATAATCTATAAAAATTTCCGGGGCAGTTCCCCCAGAAACATTTCAAAATAGTCTGGGAGCAACTGGTTTTCCGTGCGCTTTTTGCGATACAATTATGACAGTTGGTTTTTCTGAAAGGTATTGGTACCGGGAATGCGAATTCGGATGTTGCCATCCCCAAAAGTAGTGCAGGGGGGCGTAAGGGGGGGACCAAAGTTTCTTCACTTAAATAATTATATCTTCATTATTTCATGGCTTACAGCCAGTTTTCAAAGCGTAAAATGCTTAAATCCACTTAATAACAACATTACAATGCATAAAAAGCTGAATTCAAATTGCTGACACGTGTTTCGGAGCTATTAAGAGCTCCTTTTTCAGTGCATGAGATGAGAGCTTATGAATGAAAATTCATCCGGCTGACGGTGTTTTTTTCATTGAATAGAGGTGCCTTGTTACCAAGCCCATCATTTGGGCAACCAAGGGGGGGGGGGGGGGTTGGCGCCTCTCCCCCCTTTCCCCCTCTTTTAGAAACAAAATGCAAATGCACATTGGTGTACACATTTATACTTCAACACATAGTATACATTGAATTTGCACTTTCGTCCGAGACTGTAATCGCCCCCCCCCCGGAGCGGGGGGCAGGAGGGAGGTTAAAAATTAATGTTTTTATTTATTTATTTTATTTTTATATCATTAAGAGGGGTTCAATTGCCCCCGCTAATCTGATAACTTGTTCCTCCTAAATAGCAATTTTTTTCGCCCATCATTTTTGTAGCTTAAAGCACTGCTAAAGGAAGTTTTTACAGCCACAAATGTGCTTTAAATAATATAAGCCAGTGATACTCATTGTGATTGGTCTGAAATATACCTGAATTTTTAAGTTAGAAAAATGAGAGAAAGATTTTTAAAGTGTATTCACTCAAATAATAATAAAATGACAACATTAATGAACCCAAATTTCCCATGGACTGCTAAAACTGTTTGTTTCTGTTGCTGAGTGTAAAAAGTAATTTTAAACAAAGTAAACATTTATTGAACCTAAAATGTTTTATTTCATTATACCTCACTATACATTTTCAGTTTCATTTATGTGCAAACAAAATAGTTAAATAACAACATGAAAGTAGAACTATAATTACAAATAACAACACACACGCAATCGTTTGACAGTAGCATTTGAAAGAAAATGTAATAGATATATTTAAATCAACCCATGAATTAATTTTTCATATTCTTGATCGTTTCATAAATACATTGCTAGGAAGAATTTTAAAACAATAAGTCAAATAATAATAATATACTAGCTGCCAGGGCAGCTAGATTAGCTTCCTGCGGCATGCTGATGCATAACGTCCCCCCTCTCTAACTTTTACCTCATTCTGAAATTATATTATTTGATATAATTTAATGTTCATTCGATTTCAAGACATACCACGCACGTGGCCCGGCGTTGCACGGGCACTTCGTGCCCTGAAAGTAGTGAGAAAAAAATTTAAAGAAACTACTCCCCGCCAAGGCGGCTCGCTTACAGGCGCTTCACGCCTTTACTTTTTTCCTATATAAAAAAAATCATTCGAATTATTGAGATGCTTCGCGTCTTCAAGATGGTGAGGAAAGTTTCAGTAAGTTCAGCTCGCTCAAAGGAGAAAAAGCAGACATTGATACTCAGTTTTTAATATAAGTAGATGGCTCTTCAACAAATGAATGTTTCAAAATATTACAAGTAGCTAGCGATAAAAATACTATGTAAGGCAGGAATTCAAGTGAAACACCATTGCAATCGCTTCGAGGCGATCGCAAATTGCCATCGCTACTGGAAGTCGAATTCAAGTGAATTCGTTTCACTTGAATCCAAATTTGGGAATTTGCGATTGCATTGGTGAGTTGCGATCGTCCGTGTTTCACTTGAATTCCTGCCTTAGTCGCCCGCTTATGAGTTTCGTGTTTGATTTAGTTAAGCCTTCATTCAAAATTCGCATTATCATTTTTATCACTGTTTCATGGCAACCACGTTTTGCAATGCAAGAATGGATTTCATATTTAATCATTTATTAGGCTTAATCGCTTTAAATTTGACTACTTATTAATTGATATCTTCGCTAATTAAAATCGTATAATTATATAAATTGAAACTAATGATGCCTGAAAAATTACCTATCTATCGGTACCTGGTTCGACTTTCAGTTCATTGGCGTTCAGGAGAAAGAAGCGTGACATAGAAAGATAGTTAGAAAGATACTCAGTTTTTAATATAAGTAGACTAGCTGCGTGGCCCGGCCTTGCACGGGCTGTAATGTAGTGAAGGTAGATTGAGAAAACTACTCGCCACCAAGGCGGCTCGCCTTTAAAGTAATGAGGAAAGTTTAAACAGTTTACTCGCCGTCAAGGCGGCTCGCCTTTACAGTAGCGAGGAAAGTTTCAATAAACTACTCGCCGCCAAGGCGGCTCGCCTTTAAAGAACCAAGTAAAAGTTTAATAATCTACTCCCCGCTAAAGAGGCTCGCTAAAAAGCTTTCCTGCATCAAAGAATCAATCGAATTATTTGCACATGCTTCCTCAAAAGTAAAGACGATGTCAAGTAGCGCATACTTAGCACTCTCCCTAAATAACAAATAAAATTCCTTTCCAAAAACAATTATTTCCAAACCGCTTTCTTCCTGTAAAATTAATTGCAAAATTCTAAACGAAAAAGTTCTTTTAATATTTGGATCG
Source organism: Uloborus plumipes (assembly GCA_038373865.1). Taxonomy (NCBI): domain Eukaryota; kingdom Metazoa; phylum Arthropoda; class Arachnida; order Araneae; family Uloboridae; genus Uloborus; species Uloborus plumipes. The sequence continues at coordinate 65,333 of JAXGGA010001223.1, read as the reverse complement.
CAGCCAAAAAAAGTCCCTTCTAAAAACAGCAATTGCAATTTTATTTAAAAACACATTTTCAAAATGGTACCAGAAAAAAAATATGTCATTAATAACACTGTTCGACAAAAAAAAACCTTGAAAATGCTTCTGGTATTTTGAAGGCTGATTCTTATGTAAAATGACCCCCTGAATCCGAATATGACCCCCGTTTTCCCCCATCACGTCCCAATTTTTTTTAAAACGCCCCCCTTTTTTTTTCATTTTTCCTTAGTTTCAGGGCTATTATATTTTTTTTGGAGGGGAAAGGAGCCTTATATTCACCAATAAATTTTTTTGGATGTCAAGAGAGACTCAAAGTTTAAAATCATGAGCACCGAGAAAAAATCGGGGAACTTGGGGGGGCGTGGCCCCCCAAAATATTTGAAAAATCACCAAAAACGATCTTTTTATTCTAGTTTCTTTAAAAAGACCTTTAAAACATTTTTTTCGGTGCAGAACCAGAGTATAGGATCCGCTCCTATGGCTCCTGGGTCAGAAAAAATTTTCACGCTGTAAAATTTTTAAAAAAAAATAAAATAATGCTTTAAAAATCGCACTTTGCACTCGAGTTTTAAAGCAGGTCTTCAGCCAAAAAAAAAAACAAAATTGTGGCTGATTCTTATGTCAAATGACCCCCTTTTTCCAAATATGACCTCAGTTTCCCCCTCCACCCCCTCTTTCCAGAGAGTCCCCCCCCCCCCAATTCAGAGTCATTTTACTAATTCGGAGGGGAAAAGTACATTACGTAACCCGTTAACATAATTCTAAAAGGCAACAGAGGTTCAAAGTTCAAAATCATGTACATGTGTACCAAAAATATAAACTATGGCGGTGTACCCCCCCCCCCCAAAAAAAAAAATCTTCTTTTTTTGTTTTTCTAAGAGACGTTTTAAACCTTTTTTTTTTTTTTTGTGAAAAATCAGAGTATTGAATTTTCTTTTCTTTTTTTTTGGGGGGGGGGAGGGGGGAGGTATACCGCCCTAGTTTATATTTTTGGTACACATGTACATGATTTTGAACTTTGAACCTCTGTTGCCTTTTAGAATTATGTTAACGGGTTACGTAATGTACTTTTCCCCTCCGAATTAGTAAAATGACTCTGAATTGGGGGGGGGGGGACTCTCTGGAAAGAGGGGGTGGAGGGGGGAAACTGAGGTCATATTTGGAAATAGGGGGTCATTTGACATAAGAATCAGCCACAATTTTGTTTTTTTTTTTGGCTGAAGACCTGCTTTAAAACTCGAGTGCAAAGTGCGATTTTTAAAGCATTATTTTATTTTTTTTTAAAAATTTTACAGCGTGAAAATTTTTTCTGACCCAGGAGCCATAGGAGCGGATCCTATACTCTGGTTCTGCACCGAAAAAAATGTTTTAAAGGTCTTTTTAAAGAAACTAGAATAAAAAGATCGTTTTTGGTGATTTTTCAAATATTTTGGGGGGCCACGCCCCCCCAAGTTCCCCGATTTTTTCTCGGTGCTCATGATTTTAAACTTTGAGTCTCTCTTGACATCCAAAAAAATTTATTGGTGAATATAAGGCTCCTTTCCCCTCCAAAAAAAAATAATAGCCCTGAAACTAAGGAAAAATGAAAAAAAAAGGGGGCGTTTTAAAAAAAATTGGGACGTGATGGGGGAAAACGGGGGTCATATTCGGATTCAGGGGGTCATTTTACATAAGAATCAGCCTTCAAAATACCAGAAGCATTTTCAAGGTTTTTTTTTGTCGAACAGTGTAATTAGAATAAAAACAATTGTTAGAACTTTGTTATAACACGTATTCAAAATGACAATGGAAAAAAATAACACTCTTTCATTTTAAAAAGTTCAATTTAATTAACGTTTTAATTCTAAAATCGCAACGGAAAGAAATAAATATCTTGGAATTTTAAATAGTTCAATAATTTAATTAACGTTTTAATTCAAATGGCAACGGTAGAAATAAATCTTGGAATTTTAAACAGTTCATAATTAATACGTTTTAATTCAAAATGGCAACGGTAAGAAAAAATGTCTTGGAAGTTTAATCATTTATTAGGCTTAATCGCTTTAAACTTGACTACTTATTAATTGATATCTTCGCTAATTAAAATCGTATAATTATATAAATTGAAACTAATGAAGCCTGAAAAATTACCTATCTATCGGTACCTGGTTCGACTTTCAGTTCATTGGCGTTCAGGAGAAAGAAGCGTGACATAGAAAGATAGTTAGAAGAAAGATAGAAAGATAGTAGAAAGATACTCAGTTTTTAATATAAGTAGACTAGCTGCCAGGGCAGCTAGATTAGCTTCCTGCGGCATGTTGATGCATAACGTCCCCCCTCTCTAACTTTTACCTCATTCTGAAGTTATATTATTTGATATAATTTAATGTTCATTCGATTTCAAGACATACCACGCACGTGGCCCGGCGTTGCACGGGCACTTCGTGCCCTGAAAGTAGTGAGAAAAAAATTTAAAGAAACTACTCCCCGCCAAGGCGGCTCGCTTACAGGCGCTTCACGCCTTTACTTTTTTCCTATATAAAAAAAATCATTCGAATTATTGAGATGCTTCGCGCCTTCAAGATGGTGAGGAAAGTTTCAGTAAGTTCAGCTCGCTCAAAGGAGAAAAAGCAGACATTGATACTCAGTTTTTAATATAAGTAGATGGCTCTTCAACAAATGAATGTTTCAAAATATTACAAGTAGCTAGCGATAAAAATACTATGTAAGTCGCCCGCTTATGAGTTTCGTGTTTGATTTAGTTAAGCCTTCATTCAAAATTCGCATTATCATTTTTATTACTGTTTCATGGCAACCACGTTTTGCAATGCAACAATGGCTTTCATATTTAATCATTTATTAGGCTTAATCGCTTTAAATTTGACTACTTATTAATTGATATCTTCGCTAATTAAAATCGTATAATTAAATGAATTGAAACTAATGAAGCTTGAAAAATTACCTATCTATCGGTACCTGGCTCGACTTTCAGTTCATTGGCGTTCAGGAGAAAGAAGCGTGACATAGAAAGATAGTTAGAAAGAAAGATAGTTAGAAAGAAAGATAGTTAGAAAGATAGTTAGAAAGATACTCAGTTTTTAATATAAGTAGATAATACAAATTAAAAATCAGTTTCATTATCAGATTCATCTGAACTGCTTTCTTCATACCAGTTAAAACAGTGATTTTCATCATCTACATCCAAACATTCACACATGTCCGTGCATGGAAATCTGTTACGTCTGCATTTGCACAGCAGTGCAGAACATTTACTTTTTTTGCATGAGCATTTCACCAGTTCTAGAATCGCCTGTGGAGCAGGTTCCATTCTGGTCATCTGGGGAACAAATCTGATGTCCTGCATTTCCCAACCATAACCAGCATCTGGCTGTGGAATATTTGGACATGCAATGACATCATTTTGCCATATCATGGCCCAATAATGTGCTCTCAGGATGGCATAGTGAAGAGTTGATTGTGCTGGTGGCATCTTCTCTGATTCGGCAATTTTCTTTTGAAATAACATGAACCGAACAGAGCCAACATCTGATTTAGAACAGTTTGACAGGTAAAGTTTGCAAACAAACTGTTCTGATACACCAAAAATATCTTCAGATGGTGTAGAATTAGTTCCTAAATTTGCAAAAGCTTGCAAAACATTTTTATCAGACTGCTGCAAGGCTTTCCAACAGAAGAGTTTACCTTTTCCAGCAAACGCTCCTGTAGAAAGTCTTTTACCTTCTCTTCTCCTAAAGCATTATATATTGGTTTGAGAGCAATCTTTTTCTTTTACCGCTCGATGTTCTGGAACATAACATGGGCTGCGTGTAATATTAATTTTGTGTCAACTTCCTCGTGTGTGCTTCGTAGGTGCTGTACTGAGATATGAGTTGCTGCCGCTTCATCTCGCCATACCACAATGATAGGTAATTTCATCTCTGAAAACCGACAAAGAATTTTATTCGCCAAATAGGCGGTTAACTTTTCTTTATTTTGCATACTTGATAGCAAACTTTTCATCGTGCTGTTCTTTATAATTGTATAGTCTGTGATATAAGTGATAGTCTCACTTCCTGAGGCATAATGAAATATAACATTTTAGTTTCAATAAGTGTTCAGTTTGTTTAAAATTACTTTTTACACTCAGCAACAGAAACAAACAGTTTTAAGCAGTCCATGGGAAATTTGGGTTCATTAATGTTGTCATTATATTATTATTTGAGTGAATACACTTTAAAAATCTTTCTCTCATTTTTTAACTTAAAAATTCAGGTATATTTCAGACCACTCACAATGAGTATCACTGGCTTATATTATTTAAAGCACATTTGTGGCTGTAAAAACTTCCTTTAGCAGTGCTTTAAGCTACAAAAAATTGTGGTGGGCGAAAAATGACGAAAAAAATTGCTATTTAAGAGGAACAAGTTATCAGATTAGCGGGGGAATTGAATCCCTCTCACTGATCAAAATAAATAAAAACATTAATTTTTCAACCCCCCCTCCCCCCGGGGGGGGCGATTACAGTCCCGGGCAAAAGTGCAAATTCAATGTATACTATGTGTTGAAGGATAAATGCGTACACAAATGTGCATTTGCATTTTGTTTCTAAAAGGGGGGGGAGAGGCGGCAACCCCCCCCCCCTGGTTGTCCAAATGATGGGCTTGATAACAAGGCACCTCTATTCAATGAAAAAAACACCTTCAGCCGGATGAATTTTCATTCATAAGCTCTCATCTTATACACTGAAAAAAGAGCTCTTAATAGCTCCGAAACACGTGTCAGCAATTTGAATTCAGCTTTTTATGCATTATAATGTTATTATTAAGTGGATTTAAGCATTTTACGCTTTGAAAACTGGTTGTAAGCCATGAAATAATGAAGATATAATTATTTTAGTGAAGAAACTTTGGCCCCCCCTTACGCCCCCCTGCACTATTTTTGGGGGTGGCAACATCCGAATTCGTATTCCTGGTGCCAATACCTTTCAGAAAAACCAACTGTCATATTTGTATCACAAAAAGCGCACGGATATTAAAATTTGACCAGTTGCTCCTCCAACTTTTTTTTATGTCTCACAGTCAATTTTAAACTTAATTTCGATAAAGTTAGAAGTTCCAGGGATTGACTCGGAACTTTTCTGAAATAAAGGTTTTCAAATCGCCACTTAAGGCTGTAGTTAGACCATAAATGAGCAGAAATATGGACAATGCGGAACTTTCCTCTGAAAACTCACAAAATGTTAATCTTGAAAACGCAATTTCATAATATTTTTAGTTGTATTATTTAGAAAAGTGTGCCAGGCCGTGCAGAGGGGCGATAAAGAGCACCTATTGACCCGCATAAACTGCTTGAAAGCCTCCCCCCCCCCCGCCCCGAATTTCAAAAATAATTTGTCAAGAAGACTTTTTCTTAATACAATTCTAAAGTAAATAATCAAAGAGGGGTCTTCCAAGCAACTTTCATTCTTAAGATAAAGATTAGTAAACAAAAGAAATATATTTAAAAATAAAAATAGTTCACTGGAACCATAAGCGTAGCGTCGGGGGGGCACGAGGGGGCACGTGCCCCCCTAACTTGATGGACACTTAAAATTTAAAACTTGAAGTTTTGCAAAATCGAACGAAAATCATAATCAGTGTCATTTACAGTTTATTTTTCATTTATTTTATTTAAGTATTATACCAGCATGTTTGAAGAGGAGGGGAGGGGGGCAAGGGGGAATATAGGCCCACTGTCAAAATTTTCAATGTTTGGCACTTTATTTTTTTCGAAACAGGGGGACGAAAATCAGCAGAAAGATTATTTCCGTTTTCGTCATCAGTTACCCATTAATGCAACCAGAATTACCGACCAGAAGGAATTTTTTTAGTCAAAACCGTTTTTAGGATTGTCAATAATGTTAAATGCAAGGCCTCTGAGGGTTGCCCCCCCCCCCTAAACAGTGAGCCAGATTTTATCCTGACCTTCTCCATACTTGTTGTATTACTGAAATAATAATTCGGAGAAGTGTGGAATCATAAATCATGCTATTTTTTATAATGCAATGAGAAGCAAAAGGTATGTAAATGGAAAAATTCAAGTTTTGAGTAAACGTGGTTAAAAATCAGACCATAGGTAGGCTTTCATTGGAAAAAGTTTTCTGAGTCATGCTATAGATCAGCATTTATCAGGGCTAATAGTATCATCTCGTACCACAAAACAAATCAGAGGTTCTGCTAAGTACCATTTACTTCAGTTGTCTCAAAATTTTTAATTTTGGCATTTACATCCCTTTGTTTCTGGCTACCTGATATGAGCCTTTTTTCAGGCCTAAATTTTATAATGTTATGTTACTGCTTATTGCAGCGGCGTACGCAGAAAAGTTGTTTCGGGGGGGAGGGGGGGGGTTGAGCCGAGACTTTTAGAGATGGGGAGGGGGTGCACATCATAAAATGCAGCTAAGGGAAGTAAATGATTCAAATTTGTGATGTCAATATTAATTTAATGTGATAAAAGTACATTATTATTACATTTTTAATCGTTATAGTTGTTATAAAAACGTAACAACGTTTTGATGAAAACAGAAAATGATAAAAAAAAATAGTTTGAATTTTTTTCTTTATTGACGGAGAATCACATGCTTGCAATGTTTTGGAAAAGTTGTGCTTTGATATCGTTTATTTTATTATTGTTCTTAATACTGGGTTTCAATCACATTTGTTTAAATATAATTAAAATAGTTTTATGAATGATGAATAACCATTAATCGATGTTTTTGAAACATATTTGCAGTAAAAATGAACAAAATTGAATTCCGCAAAATAATCATAGACGTGACATACAGTAAAATAGACAAGTCAAAACTTGAAAAAAAAAATCATATGTCGTATTCTCTTTTAACTTTGTCTTATACTTAATTATTGGGTCTGAAAACTATTTCTGATGTTGCTACTTTAAAATGAAAGAAAGGGGAACAAAATATTAAAGCTGAAGTGCAAAAAATTCGTTTTGAAAACTTCGTATGAGGCTGCAGCCCTATCAGCCCACCTCCTGAGTACGCTACTGGCTTATTATATTAAAAAATAATTTGGACTAAAATATACTTTTTTCACAAAATCTGGCTCATTCTAAGAGAGAAAAAATTCCAGAGGGGAGAAAGATAAAAGACGATCTCTTTATCTTAGGTAATGCAGTGAAAATTAATTTTTTTTCATAAAATGTGGATTTTAGCACTAAATTGATTTTTTTATCTTCCCAAACAAAAAATTTCAATTTTTAAGGGCTTTTTTCGAGCATTTGTCAGTCATAATTATATCAAAGAGAAATTAAGTACTAAACGCAGTCTAATAACTGAAAAACTACTGAAAAACTGTCAGAATGCATAATAAGAAAATTAGATCTTTTATTCATGTTTAAAAATTATTTTAAATTTCTGAAAATTTTAGAATACTTATGCTAGTACTTATAATCGTCTTCAATATTTTTTTTTCTTCTTTCTTTTTTTTCAAAACTTACTTTTGACTCTTTTCAACTTTCTATTTTTTTTCTTCCCTTTTTTTTTCCTTTTTTATTGATATAATTTAAATTTATTTCGTTGTTTGCTATTTTTTGCTTCAGTTGTGCTTTTATAATTTTAATGAGTACGTTTTACGCGACTATTTTTTCTTTTTCCTTGACTATTTTTTTTTTTTTTTTGCAAAGAGTGATCTATTTCTTCCTATATTGGATATCAAGTTAGGTCACTAGGATCAAAGGCAGTGTTTCTAACTGCTATTGCAAGGATTTCCCTTGAAATAACTTTGTTAAACATGCATTTCAGCAATTTTTCTGATTTAATATTTGTTTTCCCCTCCCTCTTCTCTCTCGTTCTTATTCCTTGTTGATTAATGTCAATGTCAGCGATTTGTGAAAGCACAAGCCATTTTTATTTTGATGCAACAAAGTATGAAACATTTTTAAGAGGTTTTGTTCGCTTCGCTATTTCTAACATTTTTAGTCTCAACTACTACATATAAGGCCTCAAAAGGCAGAATTTCACGCTTATTTCTCAAAAATTTTCCCAGAGGGAAACCCCCCGGACCTCCCCCCGAATTTAGGGATAATCAACAGTCTACACTCTACTTAAAACTTCCTGTTCTGTTGCCGAAAAAGTAGTCTTGACTAAGGGCAATATACTTGTAATAGCTCAGGTTAATTCCAGGCCCGTCATTTCAATTTTTTTGGGAGGGGGGGGGGGGGGCAAAGGGTGCAAAAACAATGCAATTTCATCGGAAAACAACATCACAAACACTTGTATGTAAATACATTGTTTTCTCAAACCCAGCCAGGGGGGGGGGTGTCCTAAATGACGGGGCTGGTTGATTCTAAATCCGACATTGGTGGTAACTGACTACTGAAGAAAAAAAAAGAGAAAAAAGAAAAAATTGTGCATGCAATTCATCGGAACGGTAAGAGCAAATGTTTCGCTTACGAAAAAGCTAGGTGAAAATTTTGGGGGGAGAGGGGGGGGGTCAAAAAGCTCCACCTGCACTTCTGAAATTTTTGACCTGTGCCCCCCCCCCCCCAAAAAAAAAAACTTTTGGTCACGCTACGCCTATGACTGGAACTTTTTAGTCTCCAACACAAGTTATGTCAAAAAAGAAGACTCATTTTGTTAGCGTTTAAGAACTAATCGTCCCACATGCACTAAACAGAAGAAAGAATTTTCCGTTTTAGTTTTGATACTATCAGAAAGACCTAACTATCAACAAAACCTTTGATTTTTAAGGTCCCAAAATTACTGAAAGTGTTTTAGTTCTAGTCTACTATTAACGAGAAAGGAAGAAAACTAAGATTTTCTTCTTTATTAATTTCTTTTTTCTTTTGCTCAATAAAATTTTGGGATATGCTCAACACCCCAAAAACTATTTTGAGAAATTGGTTGAGCACTTAAAGTCAGCCCTCTATCTTCGTGAATGTTTCTGCTATTAAGTTTTGACAACAGGTAGTCACGTTAAAGCGTCTCTTTCCTCCCTTCACTAAAGGTCCTTCTATATCTCAATCCGACTCTGTCTATCAGTAGCAAATTTCTAAGGACATTTACAAAATAATCGAAGTTTAACATAATGCTTGAGCCGACTGTTGAAAGGGACTCAGAGGGGATGAAAATTACCTTCTCTATGTTTGGAAAAACTGTTTTTTTTTCTTTTCTTTTTTTGAAAATTCAATGTCAAAAAACTTTCCGAGAGAGAGGGAGAGAGCGAGAAAGCAGTTGAACACCTTCATTTCCTCAACGTCTTTAACGATAGCTAAAAATTGAATTTTAAGACTTCTTTCTACTTCGAAAATTTCCTAAGAAATTTCGACCGGAAATGGTATTTTTAAAGTTCATATCCGGAAGATTTCTGAGAGGAGCCTACACCCTTAATGTTCCCAGAGACAGTCTAAACTTGACTACGAGAAAAAAAAAAAGGAAGGGAACACCAATTTCTTCGCTTCCACTAAAATTATGGAAATTTTACGCCAATTTTGAAAAAACAAAATCTCAAAATTCTATTTTTAAGGTAACATGTTATAACCTGTTTCCCCAACCGAATTTGTAAAAAAAAAATCATTGGTTTGGATATTTTTTAACATCTCTCTCATCAAGCTATTCTAAGAGGAAGAGGGTATAAAAATTGAATGAAGGGTATAAATATATGTCGGGTTAACTATGGAGGGGGCTTTGAAAAATCCATTTGGGCCCGTCCTAAAATTTCTTCGCACCGCCCTGCGAGTTTAGGGATCAAACCACTGGAAATTTATTAAAATTGAAGATCTAAAACGCCTTTCAGGCAATCTTTGATAACGTTTGAAAATGGGTCTAGGCTCGGGAGATGTTTACAGACTTTTTTTGATAATCCACTTTTACCATTTTTTTTTTAAATTCTTGTTTTTATAGTCCACATTTTCAAAAATTATCATTACAAGAGAATTTTTTTAAATGCAGTTTTTGAATGAAAGAGAGAAAAAACCTTTACTATAATTTCAAATGAATAACAATTACCGCAATAATAGCAAACATTTCGGAGGGACTGGTCCCAGTGAGCCCCCCCCCCCCCCCGCTAAGCTATTGTGATAAAAGTTAGAAAACAATTCCAATACATTTTATTCCAACAATGACAAAAATACACAATATTAACTATATATCGTTCTGCGGTTTCATACACTGGTTTTACGAGTGAAAAATAGTTAATTTCATATTCTTCAAATGCTGAATCATAATTATACTATTATGTCCACGTGGAATTTTAAAACAGAAGTTGAAAGGGAGACCAACGTTCTCTGCAATACACACTGTATGTACAGTAACATAATAATGTAATTTACTTGTTTTAATAATAGAATAAGATAAAGATTAGTAAATTAGATTAGATAGAAAAAAATTTACATATTATATGAAATCGAACTTTTGATTTTTTTTAGACTACAAATGAATAAACAAATTTTATTACAACTAATAGCTTTATAACAACTAAAACAAAAATAACAAAAAGAAATTATCATAAAGATAAACAACACAAGCCAATTTAACTTAGCTTAGGTTTTAAGAAAAATTATAACTGCATCTTGTAAATATTCAAAATACTTGAAATATTTACAAGATGCAGAAGGCTTGAAAAAAAAAAGCACTGATGCAGAGATATTAAACAACTTTTAAAGCATATTTGCATACTTTGTACTTAAAATAAAATTTTCCATTGAGGAAAAGGCGAGGGGGAGGGAAAGAGAGCAATTGTAGTTTACAATAAATATTACGATTGAGCACTTTGTTATTTTTTTATTACAAAATATCAATCATTCTAAAGGATAAAAATCAAAGTAGTTTTATACTTTTCTATCCATATCATCTTCCGTGTTATCATTAACAAGAGAAAAACATAAAACATTTTGTAGACTCAATGTTTTACAAAGAGACCTAATTCCTAATGACTCACTTGTTAAATTTATTGCAAACTGATTCTCAATTCATTCGTATGCAGTTCCTTTTCACATTTATTTCAATAGTGAAAAGTCTCAAAAGGAATATTAGACTAAGTTTAGAAAGAAAAAAAAATATTAGAAAAATAAAGTATAAAAAAAAGGCGATTTAAAGCAGCATTCGTTAAAATTACTTCCTTCTACCTAGAGCCGCTATATAGACTCTATATAGGGGCCTTACTTCAACTTAAATCATTCAAATATTTTTAGGATGCGCAAAGATTTAAACCAGTACGACATGCAATTACCAAAACACTACGTAATAGATTTTGGCATGCTTCCAAAACGTAGGTTTTCCGAATATGAGGTAAAAATTAAATTCAGCTAAAATATTTGATATTCGCCAAAATTCAAAAACAATATTTAAATATTCAAGATTAATCAAAAAAATATTTAATAAAAAAATGAAAGACAATATTAGTAAAAAGCAATTCAGAATGGAAAATAAGTGCGGAAATTTCAAAAATAATTGCAAATGCCTTCAATTTACCTACTTTACTGCCGATTTCATGGTAAAAATTAAGAGGTGGTCTTGATAGATATTAAATGAGATTAATATAGTCATCAGTGAGTTACATAGCGTAAGATACCACAATGATTGATCGGTCACAAAAACTGTTACTGTAATAGCAACGTTGGGCCATAAAAAATTAATAGTCATTGCAATTTCTATAAAATATCAAAATTGAACGATTATTAAGATTGAAAAAAATCGGAAGAAACAAACTGTGAAGCGGGGTAACCGATTCGATTAAAAAGCGAAAGTCTGCCCGCCTAAATAGAGAGAGGCGGCAACTCGCAACTCAGCTGAATTTACACTAAAACAAAATGACATCTTACAACAAAATACATTTGGCAAGTTGAGACATATATTCTTTAAATTGTTCTAATCTTTTCAAAAGCTACCTTTAAATTTGTTTGAAGCCTGAAGCAACTCAGAGGGAGATACAGCTACTGTTAGAATTCAGTATTGTTAGCTCACCCAAGTTGACAAGCAGGAAAGCAAGCCCGTTTAGCTCTGGGTGAACATCCTGTTCTTACAACAAATGTAATAAAGCTACAAAAAATTCAACAGCCAAATTTTTACTCATAATGAATCAGCATAAAAGCAACAATCAATCAGCAAACGCAGTAATCACAAAATGGTCATGAAAGATTTTCAAACAAGAATATTAAAGTTGCTGTGAGACTATGCCAGACTATATGGGACTATTTAGAAAATCCAAGGAGTTCTTAAGTACCTTAGAAACTACTTTTTTTCCAAATAGTTTCCCAGAACCCCAGGAGTCTGTACGCACCCTGCTAAAGCTTTGCTGGTTAGTTTGCATTAATTAGATTTTACATTTTCCAATAATATGCAAAATTTTTGAAAACGTTTTGGGGCAAACTATTTAATTTTCCACAAAAAGAAAAGACATTTTCTGAAAAACACATATGGTTAAAAAAAAACAAAAAACATTTAGTTCAAACCAACGTGGTTTAAACCAAATAACCCTGACTTGTGAGCAGACACCCGTATTTTATCATTCGGGAAAATTTGAGTATGATTCGGCAAATTAAAAATTTCCGCCCTGTCAAAAATATAAGTTCTAGGCGTTCTTGATTTAAATGAAAATCAATCACAAGATTGCACCCGAACATATACTACACCACTACAAGTTAATACAACCAAAGTAAAATGGAAAACGATGCAAAAGTTAAGTATGGAACATTTTTGTTTAAAAAGAAACTATTTTCCGAGAAAAGTCATCGTATTCAATATTAAAATGCTGGATACTTATATTTACTAATAATACCTTTTCAATGAAACATATTAATGAAATTTTTAATAATTTAAATTTATATGCATATAAAAAGCATTGGCAAATATTACTTCTATTTAATCAAAAACCAGAACTTACTCTGGATGACAGTGCCTTCAAAGAAGTAAAGTAGACTATTCACTGGCAAGCTTAAAATCATAGACTGTTGTCAAAGCATGCTCAATATCCAAATGACGCATGTGCCGCGATCAAAAGACTAAACATCCGAATTATCGACGTCACTGTTTGTGAGGACTTGCTTCCGAAAATTATTTATTACTTACTAGCATTAGTTGTGTAAGAAGCTGAATTTTAATTCTGCTGCATGTCCAAATGCGAATTGATCGTGAGTTGTTACACATTGCAAAAAGTACGCAAACGGTTTTCTAAAAATAGATAACAGTTTTTTGATTTTCTAGCCATTATTTGGGGTGACCAATGACCATACAAGTCCCGTTTCAAACGGGATTGTTTCGTTATTGGAAAGACTGTCCCGTTTCCCCGAACTCAGCCGAAATGTGAAGTTTTAATCCAACGTTAAAGATGCACAAATATACAGGTATACTGCAGACATGTGTATTGGGGCTACAAGGAGCCCCTTGCTTAGAGCCGAAATTTATTACATGAAACCATCAAGAAAAAACCGTTAAGAAATAAATTTCCAAAAGATCCGAAAGATCATAAACATTGTCAAATGAATGAAACCACTCATGAATAAATTAGCAATAAATTTGCAAATAGGAAAATTATGTACCGAAGCAATTGTCACACACAGAAAAAACAGCAGAAAGAAAACAGAATGAAATAAAATGAAATGAAATTATTAAAAATGTGAGCAAAAAAATTGAAATGTAAAGATAAGCGACACGAAAAGCCAAAAGGCTAACAAATATAGTTTATACAAATGGACGCCAAACAGTAGAAAAATAAGAAATAGCATTTAGATCGTGAACTAAGTAAGAACTGTTTTTCAAAATGTGGAAGGATTCCCAAAAATCAAGATCTGATGGGTTGGGGCATTTTTGGACAATTTGAAAAGAATTAAAATCGAAAGAATGATTCTTGTCCCAACAATGTTGCACAATACTAGACTATACTTCATGCATTGAAAAAGAGTTCCTTGTAGCCCCGAAACACGTGTCTGCAGTATACCTGTATATTTGTGCATCTTTAACGTTGGATTAAAACTTCACATCAATCGCACAAAGGTATTTATTTTTCTGCAGCCGAAATGTTCCGTTTCAAGAAAGAAAATAAATAACTCCTTGAGGAGGAAATTTTCCTACAGTAACTATTTTTTTTTTCAAGTAAGGTACTCGATAGCTGACGATAATTTGTATCCGAGAACTTTCTTTGAATCATCAACACTGAATTTTATATTTGTCTACAACTAATGCATTCCTAGATGGAGCTTTATCTTTTATAACTGAAAATACCGACTTCACAGTTATCTTAAAACTCCCAATTCTTCTGATAAAAAATTCATTGTCCTGGATTGTCCTAATTTTTAGCATTTTGTCCTGATATTCCTGATTTAAAAAAAATCTATTTCAGGGCATCCAACAGGTTTCCAGATGATCCCTTGAGGGAAAAAAGCCCTAAACGAATTAAAAAAGGGCCCTTGGTCTTAAGATTAAAATTAGTGATACACTGATTAACCGGCTCAATATTTTTAATCCGGCAAATGAATTTTCCCCCTCCCAAAAAAATTTAATGCGGGACGCCCCTGCTGGCACACAATATTTTCATAAATTACATAAAACAGGCCTCATCCCTTACACCAGAATGTAAAAATGCAACATGAATTGAAAAGAAAACCCTGCAAATGTATTGTGTGTGACATATTTTATTAAGTTCCATCAATTTTTTTACTAATTCCATAATATAGAAGTTACGGTTATCGCGACTTATAAAAGTTGAAAACGACTTTTCACTATGTAAAAATTTAAGGTGATCGACGTTGGAACTTATGTATCAAGTTATACGATATTCTTCTTTTTAGTCCTCTTATATAACTTTGGAGAAAAACTTAACTTCTTGAAGCGGAACGAGTGTGACCGAAAAAAGTGGTCTGACTATTTTCTGGGGTTAAAAACTGATAAAACGTAGAGAAAATTCCAACGTTAAGAAGGCACAAACAAGCAGGGATACTGCAGACACGTGTTTCGGCGTTACAGGGAACGCCTTTTTCAATGCAAAAAAATTTTGAGCTTATGGAAGCACAGACATCCGACAAAACGTATTTAGTAGGGATGCACCGATTAATCGGCCATAATCGGCCACTTTACCGATTATTAACAATCGGTAAAATTGGGCCGATTAATCGGCTGAAGAATTTTTTTTTTAAATATTATTCTTCAAAGTATTACCTTCACTAAGAAACTATGATGAATAATTTTACTAACAGTAATAATAACCCTTACAGTTGATATAAAGTTTTTAATAAATTAATTCTCCTACTTTGAATAAATATACACATTGACAATGATGCAACATTTTTCATGTGGCGATCGTTTTCTCTTTAGCACAGTGCTTTTAGATAACCTCTAATTTTCGCAAAGAATAAAAGTCTTGAATTAAATTGCAACTAATTATTAAAAAATTTAAATTAAAAGTACTCTTAAATTGGAGGGCTCACCGCAGACTCCCCCAACAACCTTTTTTTTTTTTAATTTTTATGTCCGATTAACCTAATTAAAAATGTGTTAATGTTATCTTATTGACAATAATATAAAATTGGTTCTAAGAAATTTGATTAAATATTGAAATTATTTTTTAAAAATTAGGAGAATGGAAAAAACATCTTCTCTCAGAAATAAATTACTTACTATTTCTAAACTCGGAATTGTATAATAGAGAAAAAAACAGTAATTTTCAATAGGTAGGGTTAAAAACAATCATCCTTATCGTTAATCGGCTCAGCCGATTAATCGGTAATCGGTAATCGGCCAATTTGCTTATCGGTGCATCCCTAGTATTTATTATAAATTTATATCACAAGTTACTATGAATTTTTTTTAACGGCATTTCAATTTTCTGAAAAACATTTAATAGGTTAAGAAAAATGTGGTTTTTGAATTTACTTCACAAGCAATGCATTTTTTGTTATCTGTGAGCAGTCAAAAATAAAAGAAGCAATTTAATGCATTCAAGGGTATCCTTTAATTTTTACTGAACACAGATGTTTCTTTTAATTTTGACCGTGCATCAAGTTTTGGCCTTTTTTTTTGAAAACTAATGCTGAAACTAAAGTACAAACATGAAAAATTGGCCTTAAAATGGGATTTGTTTTCACTTTATGCAAAAAAAAAAAAAAAATATTTCATTTCATTATTTTTCGTGAAACTACCCTGCACATGAAGTGCTTTAAACCAGTGGTGCCCAACCTTTTTTGGACCGAGGGCAGCACCTCATATTAAAATCATTCCCGCGTGTCAGAACACATATACAATTTCAAAATAGTTTACTATTTTCTAAATAACATGGAAGAATATGGAATAGGAAGAAAAAAAAATACAATCCATTAACTGTTGTTATCAGTACTGGATGCTTATTTTAATAAATGCATGTTTTTTAAATACCAATATCTAAATAATTTTCTCCAAATTTGCGACATTCACTCCTCGTGCTTTCTGATTTAATACATTAAACTAAACAACGGGGCATGCAGATCAGTTTCATAGGTCGGATGTGGCCAGTGGGTCGTAGGTTGGGAACCACAGCTTTAAACAATTTTAATTGTTTTAGAGTCATTGAAAATATTCCAAAATGTCTTTGAAACTACTGCTTTATTTCTTATTAAGTATAATCCAAGAATTGTATGGCCATAGCTTCTCAATACTTATCTTCTATATTTCTACATCATTTCTTTTACAGCATTTTATGGGCCTTTTAATATTGATAATTTTACATTTAATTTCGTGTTGTGTTTTTCAGTGGGTTGGGAGAGTGATTTGTAACTAAACCAAAAGCTGATTTGAGCAAGTGACAATGCATTACTTTTTATACCACTCCCTCGCTCTTCCTTTCTATCAATTAATGTCAACCATTTGTTAAACCAAAAACAGTTTTTGATTGATTTTAATTTTTAAAGGTATGTAACTTAAATAGTTTTTGTTTTCTTTTTTTCTGCAGTCCCGATTTCCCCTTATAAGTCCTCAAAATACAGAAATTTACATTCATTTTTCCAAACATTTTCCGGGGAAAAAACCCTTGAACCTTCTAAAATTGAAGATATTTTATACTTTATTTAAAGCGGATTCCTGAATCACTCTTTTGATGCTCTGCCCTCCTACAAGATTAATCCAACAAAGACAACAAAGAAAGCATTAAAACAAAAAAATGAAAATAGGAATTTAGGTGTCAGTGAAAAAAGACACACATTATGAAAGAAAAAATGTTGAAAAGGGGCCTGTTTTGCCTCCAACATAAAAAGGCCCCATTAGATTTAAAACTGGCTCTGGAAAGAGAAAGGGGAACCACGGGTTATACCCGTCTGAGATGTGACATCCAAAAGAGATTAGCTAGTTAACGGAAAGCAAAAATGCTTTAGATTTGAAAAAAATCCACAAAATTTTAAATTATACTCACTCTATCAAACGCAGTAGCATCACCATAGGGGAGGAGCATTTGCAACAAGTGACACCCTTCCAGGAGATGAAGCAAATTGATTTAAAAATTTATAAAAAAAATATAGATACTTTAAGTCTGAAATCTTTTCCCAACATTTTAAATTATATTTTATCAACCAAACACAGTAGTATCACCAAAGATAAAGAAAGGCTTTTGCACCAGCTGACACCTTTCTAGAAGTTGATACCAAAGATATACAATTTAAGAGTTCCTGAAAAATATAAAACTGGATACCTTCATTACTCCGAGCCCCGCTAACCCTACACTGCATGATTTTTTTTTCTTTGAAAGACACATATATGTTTTTTAGTGTAATAAAAAAACATTGGAACACATTTTTGAAAAATTGATTTCAAGGATAGATGGTTATATTTGCTTTAAATATACGTAATACGTGCTTTTTATGCTTGAGTTGCCTTATGCATGGTCATAATTAAAAATAGTCCATGTATCCAATTGGCAACGCTATACAGTTTAGGGTTAAACTAGACTTTCTTAATCCGAACAGCCATTTAAATGTAAAAAAAAAGCGAGTTAGTGCAACAGTATATTTTTGTGGGATGGATTTTGTATTTTACAATGCATTTTTTGTCGGCTGATGACGTGGGGATAAGGCGTTGGCCTTCCACGCCGTGGACCTGAATTCTGACCTGCGGAGGGCAGGTGGTGGATTTTCGGGATGCAGACAATCCTCAGCCAGGAGCGCCCTGGTAGGAAATCACGGGAGGTCACTGTGACCTCCCAATAATTTCCGTATTTGGCACAAGCTGACAATTCGGCTTGCTCGACATTGCTGACGATTTGGCAATTTGAAAGCAATATTGCACCATTGAGATTTTTTGTTCTTTTTAGCTTTTTGAATTGTTTTTTTAATGTTTTTTCACACTAAATGTTATGCATGCACGACATGTGTGCGTGCTTGTATTTTATCATTCGGTAAAATTGGAACTTCATTCAGCAAATTCATAATTTCTCCCCTCCCAAAACTTTTAATTAGGGGACCTCAACGCATATGTCGTATAATTATGCGGCATATAAAAGATCCCTTGGGCTTGTAATTCCCTCCGCAAAATTGAATTCTTTATGTAGTTTTGCATTGAAGACAGCTCAGGTGTCTCTATCTGGTGGAAAATGGACGTCACGTATCAGCGTCTTAATGGCGGCATATGAAACACTGGAAACCATATCGCGGGATTGAACTGTCTGCAAAAGGCCAAAGCCACTTGCGCCCCATTGGAAAAAAGAAAAAAATGTTCTTTTGCAATTTTTTTATGCAGTTCTATATTTCATTCCTTTGATTTCAAAAAACAATTTTTTCTGAGTACGGCAATTTGTTTATGTACCTCGGCTCAATTTATAGCTAATTTCATTCAATCTGAATTTTCATTAATTTGGACAACCTGGATCCTTCTAGTTTTAATATTTCAAATAAAAGTCAAATAAATATTATTGCAATCTATTAATTACTAATTAATTGAAAAATTACATTTGCTCGTATCAAATTAAACAAAACAGTAACAATATTTATTAAAACTAATTTAACAACCAAAACAAATCAACTCTGCATGAGAAATAACAAACATTGGACGAGATTTATAGTTTTGAACTGTCTTGAGTAAGTATTCAGTGAAAACTAAGAACTAAATATTAACCCCTTCCCGGCTTATCCCGAGCTTATCCGGGCAAGCGAAATGTTCCATTCTGGCTCATCCCGAGTGTAGCTCGGGCACGGTGAAAATTAACACTGCACAACCAGTCTTTCAAGAATTATTTCACATGTCCCTTTTATGGTTTCGGATGCTTTTATTTACTATTGTTGCTACTAGATAACATAACTATACAGTGTTTTGAGCTGTAGATTTAAGATAAGAGTAGGCGCCGAATCCAAAGTATAATGATTTCTACCATACAGAAAGCCAACTTTGCTGGTAAATACTCATCTATTTAAATAGACATTTTTACATTTATTTTTAGGAAATGTTGCATGCGAATGATGCTATTATGTTTAAAAAGATATGTATGTATGAAAATAAGCATAAAAAATTGACATTTTTTGATCCGTAATCCCGAAATAAAATGAGCCTGGAAGGGGTTAAAAAAACATTTAAACTTTACTACATATATTATAAGCCACTACCAAAACTAGTGTTTTGACATAAACTCAGTGGTTAAAGTGAAAATGAAAAACAAGTACCCCTTTTGGAATTTTAGTAACAGATTTGAATAAGTAAAGCATTTAACAAGTTTAATAGCAAATTCAAAAATTGGGATGGGTATTTTTTTTTTAATGTTGTAACAGAATACTTCTTTCACATCAATCATCAGTAACTTCAGCGAATAATATGAGCCTTACTTTAGCTTTGAGTTTCTTTAGTGCCTTCGCATTTCTGCAAAATTATAAGTAGAGAAATACAGCATTAATTCATGGACATTAACGACACTTGAAGCCGGATCAAGTCTTTTGGAATGGAAAGGATCGAGTATCAACGAGCATACTTTTCAGACGTATTTCGAAATTACAGCAAAAAAAGAAACAAATTGGTACTTCTCACACTTGTGACAACTTTTCAGAACTTCTACCAGGAGATAAAAACAATATAAACTACTAAAAGCTAGCAGATATTTAATTACACATTCAAGAAAAAAAAAATCTCACCGCCAAAAACATAACGACACATAATCTCAAAAACATATTCAAAATGGGTCATCTGACACTCGGGTAGGTAAACCTACCATGACTGCTCGACAGGTTCATCAGCAGGTCCAGGGGGTAAAACAGTATTTTTACAAATGTTACTTTTTTAAATTACTATTGAAATAAATATCACTGCTTTTTGAAAAATTAGTATGCGTCCTTTTCTCTCTGGTAGATCACACAACCTAAATTTTTTCAAGTTAAGTTGTGTAATCTGTTTCCAGTTTTTTGAACTTTTGGCATTTAACTTAATTGGCCGACAGAAACACAAATAAAAACATCAATAACTTTCTTTTTATTATGTAAGTGCTGGGTAATTTATTAACAATCTAATTCAGTATTTCTGAACAGTCTTATACTACAAAAACTAAGCTCATCACAATCCAGATCCTCCTCGACAGGGTGGGGATTTTTCTTTTTTTACTTTATCATCCAATTCTGCAGGTGATATAGCCTGAAAAAAAAGGAGGTATAAATATTTATATTTAAACAACAGAGCATTTTTCAACCAATTCAAAGTTATGGATTTGATAATGTTCAATACTGACACTGGGCTATCAGGTTAGAGATAAAGTTGAATTTAGTTAGTATAAGTGAAAAGAGTAAAAAATATCAAAATTAATCTTCATTATAACTACGCTAATTCTTAGTTGTTACTTGTAACCATGATTCTTAAATGTTACTCATCAAATATGTGACATAATTAAAGGAAACTGCAACAAAACAAACTCAAATGAGGACACATTGTAAAACAGACAACTAAACATACTTTTTGAATATGTGAAAAATGTTATTATACTTAAAAAAGAGTTCAAACCAAAAAATAAATAAATGTGGTAATACCCCCCCCCCCACATTTAGCATGCTTTTTAACCATCTTCCTGTGGTTATCTAAACTCCTAGGGACTCAGTACATTTCCAAGTAGCATCAACTCATCGGATTTTGCTCGGCCGATCAACAAACTCCTCGTAAACTGATCCTGTAACGCACGATGACATCGTTCCGATCAGTATCCGAGCACGGTTTTCGATGAGCTACTTTTCATCGGAAAGCGATATCCTTACGATCAAGTTTCCCGATGAAATTTCTCGACACGGGACTGTTATGCTCGTAAATTGCTCCAAATCTCATCGTATTCTCATCGGATTTTGCTGCTCAGATTCTGCTTGGCCGATGAGACATATTGGATTATCAGCCGATGAGAATTTCATCGGGTTTCGATGAATGGCAGATCATCGGCCGATGAGATGATGCTGCTAGGGTTGTTATCTCTATTACTGAGGTTCTGTGCAAACCTAGGCCAACTAGAAAACTCTACTTAATTAATCAAAGTATTTTTTCACAAATTTACTTTTAATGCATTACAGAAAAAAATTAAAAACTGCACTGAATTCTCGTATTGATCTGATATTGTAAGGAACCTCTCTCTGAATAAAAATACATATTTTGCTTTTGTGGATATTGAAAAAAGGGGGAAACCTTGTAGCTCTGAAAATCATGCTTACAGTATTTTTGCAATTTTACACTACAATAACATTCCCTTTGTCCTTGTCGTTTTTCTGTACACACAAAAGGCTTTATTTGTTAAAATTTTAGTTCATTAAATTTATGTTGAAGTTAATTGATTAGAATAAGAATTAATTGCCAATATCAGCTTTAAAACTGAAGAACTATTCAATAATCAAATAGAACAGCGTTTCCGAACGTTTGGTGCATGTATCAATGGTGGTAAGTGAGTTACTAGTTTTTGGTAAGTGAAAAATAATCAGTGATAGCAGAGAGAAAAATAAATCAATGAACTGATTTAAAATATTATAGAAATTGTTTTTTCATATAATTTATAAAATCTTTTTTTTTTATTTAATCATGTTATAGGTACGTAAGATAAAAAAGTTTGGGAAATGGTGGAATAGAATCTTAAAAATAAACATTTATCTTGAATATAAAAGTTTAAAGTAGTAATTAATTTTGTGAGTAGTTCAACTGTAAATGCATCAAGTTAAGACTATATTTTTGCACATCCCTGGAAAATATAAATATTTAAAGTAAGAAAAATCAAGTAAATCAATGACTTTTGTTTTTCTACTTCTTTTTCATTCAATAATTGATAAAGTTGCTTTTAATTAATGTATTATTGTTATTATTATTTATTGATATTTTTATTTATTGATATTTTTATTTATTTCATTTTGTTTTTATTTATTTATTCATTAACTTTTCTGTTTTAACAGAAGCAGAATTTTTAAAAACAGTCAAATAACTATAAAACAAACACTTAAAAACAATTAAAGATTGAAATCAATAATAATAACAGAAAATAATAATAATATAAAATGAATAAAATTATAACAATCGTGCAACATATTTTAAAAATACTATAGAGGAGAGCAAACTGTCACCTTTGCCCCAGAGAGCAACTTATGGGGGTGGCCAATTCATCCTATTTATGTGTTTTTCCCCACAGATTTTTGATATAAAAACTTGGAGGAAAATGGGCAAATGAAGTAGTTTCAAATTTTTGCCCTATTCCGAAAAAAATCATAGATATGGCAATCATAAATTAGAGATCAAATACCTGAATGGAAAGAGCATGGATCTGGGTTTTAAGCTCCTCTTGTAGAACGTCATTCACTAAGCGGTGCCTCTAAAATTGCAAAAAGACAAAATCCACAGTCAAAATACGATAATGAAGTAGTTGAATATTTTTTAATACTTTTACTTCATGCTGGTAGTCTTATTTATTTCAGAGTACAAAAGTCCCCGTTTAGGATAGTTGGTGCATTCAAAAGTTCAAAAGTTGAGATTACAGGCACTGAATAATTTAATCAAACTTAACAGAAATTACTTGGAAAAATAATTATAAACTACTATATCCAAACAGGTTTAATTTTACAAATGTATATTAGAATTGTTTTATGTTTTTGTATCAGAGATTATTTAAATTTTTACTTCTATAATAGTCTTATCTCACTTGATGTATTTACTCATCAGAACAAGTGTTTTCAAGGAAAAAATACAGAAACGGTGTCATTGTTAGACGAAAAGATGTTTCTGAAAGAATTGAAAAAGAAACCTGAATGCCTTCCTGAAAGTTTTAAAGCTGAAAAAGTTCAGACAGGTGGGTTTGCGTTACATGTTTCTATTATAAAACTTTCAGAAGAAAAAAGAAGGAAGTTATGAAAGAATTTTGCATTAACGTTGCTTTGTCAACATTTGTGAGATTTTAAAACAGTCAAAACAATCATGATGTAGCATGATGAATGAGAAAAAACATCACTGTAACATACAAAAATCACAAAATAAAAATATACCAGATAAATAAATATGCTCCCTAAAGCAACTAAGTATAACAACTACATTCAATAAGTAAACATACCTGAACTAATTTCTTTTCATTGAATAAAGGTGATACTACAATAACTCTTATGTGAGAAGCTGATCCTAAAAGAGAATATTTCTGAACACATTACTGATGCTTAAAAAACTTTAATTGCTAACAATTTATTTTAACAAACAGGCCAGAAATAAAAACAAAATCATAAAAATGATATTTTTTTCCTCTGCCCATTCCATACCAAACAATGAACAATATTGCTTGAATGATATTATGACAAGCGCAGCTTGTGGTTGAAACTTGACCAATTAAGGTTTTTCTTCAAAGTTTAGAAAAGGATTTTCTGTTTACTTTTACACAAAAACCTAAGTTTTTAATTTTAAAATAATAATACAGCTGTAATTTCTGATCGAAAATCTGATTATTCGATCTGATTCTTCATATTTTCTTTTGCAAACTGTTGGCAATCAAAAGTAGCTAAAACTAAATAATTATCTCTTTTGATTTAAAATATATACACTGGCGGAAAAAAAAATCCCAACACCAAGAAAGACTTGTGTTAGATAAACGAAATTTGGTAGGCGTGTTTATACAACTGAAAGATGATATCGATTGAAATTTCGTGTTCCGCGCATAAGTGTGGCGCAGCTGGCGTCACTCAGAACATGCAAATCAGGCTTGTTTTCAAAGCGTGTTGTGAAGCTCGTGTGTATTATTTTTCCGTGAAATTTGACGAATTGCGTTCATGTTAGCCAGGAATGCCTTTAAGAAGACGAAGAAGCCATTATCAACAGCTCACCGAGTTTAAACGAGGTCGTACAATTTGGCTACGAGAAGGTGGATTTTCATTTCGCGATATTGCAGAAAGACTTGGGTGTTAATGTTTCCACCATGCATGATTATTGGAAGCTATGGGCAAGGGATGGTACTACCTCAAAAAGATCGAGTTCCGAGCTGCCACGTGGCACGACTGAGAAGGAAGATCGCCGAATCTTGCGTATGGCTGTGGCGCATCGTACTGCATCTGCGGCTGACATTCGAGCTGCAGTTGGTACCGTCGTGACCCAAGGAACGGTAAGAAACTGTTTACTTCAAGGACAGCTCCGAGCCAGGCAGCCTGTAGCCGGTATTCCATTGACTGCAAACCATTGCCTTTTCCGACGGCAGTGGTGCCACGACAGAGCTCACTGGAGGTCGGAGTGGAGATCTGTTGTAATTTTTGATGAAAACAGATTCTGAATTAGTGCCAGTGGTGGCTGTATATTGGTCAGAAAGAGGCCAGGGGACAGCTTGCATCCAAGCGGTCTACGGCCTAGACACACGGGAGTCACACCTGGAGTTATGGTCTCTGGAGCAATTTCCTACGACAGCAGGGGCATTCTTGTGGTTATCCCAAACTCACTGACTGAAAATTTGTCGTCATTCTGTTAATTTAACCAGTAGTACAGCCCTTCATGAGTAGCATTCAATGGGGCGTTTTCCAACCGGATAACGCTCGCCCTCACATCGCTGCTGTAACGCAATGTGCTCTACAGAGTGCTGACATGTTACCATGACCTGCAAAATCACCAGGTCTGTCTCCAATTGATAACGTATGGGATATCATGGGATGGTACCTCGAGCATCATCCACAGTCAGCAATGACGGTCCTAGTATTAACACAGCAAGTGCAACAAGCATGGAACTCCATAGCACAAAGTGACATTCGGCACTTGTATGACATAATGCATGCACGCTTGCAGGCTTGCCTTCAAAATTTTGGAGGTTACACCCTCTATTAAATTAACATAATTTCACATTTGCACAGCATTTTCTTGAGCTTAAATTAGCCAGTGATCTTGTACATTTAATCAATTAAACATGTTAACTAGACAATTGCATTACCCAAATTTCATTACTCTACGGCAATTTTTTCTTGGTGTTGGGATTTTTTTTTCCGCCAGTGTATATGTTACGGCCAAAGCCCGAAGTCGGCCAGTTCGCGAAGTGGCCGGCCACTTCGCGAAATGGCCAATATCGCCTCAAAATGACCGGCCAAAGTCCGAAATTTCCTTGATTTCGGGCTTTGGCCAGCCAGTTCGCGAATTGGCTAGAGGCGATCGGCCAAAGTTAGAAAAAAAGGTAGTGACACATTTTGTGTGTCATGACCTTTTTCACATGTCACATTTTGTGGTTGTTTACCATAACGCTAATGATAATCCCATTATATCTGCCACAGAGCAGTGGCGGATACAGAAATAGTTTTTATGGGGGGCCCAGAAAAGTAAAAGTGCTTCCCCCCTTACATTTTTTATAAAAAAAATCTCACAAAGTTCCTTTAAATTAAAAAAAGGGGGGTGGGTGAAAAAAAAATATTTTAATATTTTAAGCCGATCAACTGTTAAACCAGTGGTTCCCAGCATGGGTGCGATTGCTCCTGAAGGGCGATTGGACTCCTTAAAGGGGCGGTAAATTCTTAAAGGGCAATGAGTATTTAGAAAAGAAAAAAAAGTAGAAATAAAACTAGCGAAAACCAAAATTGTAAACATGTACGAAACCGGTTGTTCAGAGTTGATCGGGGTGTCTTGAGCTAGGTGGCGTCTTCGGATGACATTAATTAACGAAGAAATTAATTAAAAACCTTTAATACATTTTTTGCGCTTTTTGAATTCGAATAAAACTAATTGAACTTAAAATTAAAGTTTAAGAGCTTCCTCCTTGCACCTAGAATGAACCTTAGGAAGTATTTTGTCATTTATTGCTAATTTTATAAATTTTCAAGTTGTCAATTTGTTTTAATTCAAATTTTTAGTTTCAACGATTTTAGTTCCCCCTGAGTCTAGTGTAGAAAAGAAAATAATATTTCTTGAAAAATGTACTTCTGTTTTTTGAAAAGTACGTCGAAAATTTTGGATGTTTCCCTTCAAATGCTTCAGTTATATATCAGCTCACTTTGTGAAAGGAAAAAAGAATAAAGGTATTTTTATTTCTTTATTAATATTTTTAGTTTAAAAGTGATTGGTTATAATTGCTTTATTGAGTACATTTTACTTCAACTTAAAGTTAGGTTTTTATATTTTTAATAATATCGATGTTCACTTGGGTCAACTTATTGTTTTTAGAGGAAGGGGGGGGGGAGGCGATAAGTGTCAGTCAGCGTCTTGAAGGGGGCGATGAGCTCAAAAAGGTTGGGAAACACTATTAAAAATTATGTCAAATTATACAATATTATTTAACCTAATTAGTAAATGATGCACGGTATTATTTAGAAACAACTGTTAATATGATTTAAAACAAAAAATTATCAAAACGAAATCGTCACTTTTTTCCATCGCAGATGAATGAATGAATGAATCGTGATATATATTATGTACCATTGATTTAGCAAACCCTGAGTATTCTTTTACCTGTCTAACCCCTGATTGCTATATTATTCCCATAGCAAACCAAAGTGATGTTATTCAAATATGCTGTACATGAGCTTTTTTTAAAGACATAGTTCAAAAATTTTTACGAATGTTATGGAGAAATTAAAAAGCAATTGAACATTAAACATATAGTAAAATTATTTTTATCCCTTTGGAAGCCCTCCACCCCCCTAAAAGCCGCTACTGCCACAGAGTAGTTTTTGGGAGATATCCGCACTCTTAGGCACCTAGGATCGTCCATCAGAAAAAAGGCTAAGGTGGGTAGTAGCGTGAAGATCTCACACCAAAAAACTCATGGTCTCTTATGAAAATTTCCTCTTCCTTGGAGAAAACAAACTAACAAACAAAAAAATAATCACATTATCTACTGAATTAGTTTATTACAGAAAATTATGACTATCATCATTTGATACAAAAAAAAAAACAAAATGTTATGGCATTTCGAATATTGCACAAGAGTTTGTTATTTTTACATCTGCAGCAATTTGTTTAGCACTTGTTAGTGCAACTGCATCGAACAGCAAGCACATCGCACATTGGCCAGGGAGTTCCGGCCACTTCGCGAAGTGGCCGGCCAAAGTCGCATATACGCAATTCATTTCCAGTACATCGGACTTTGGCCACACGCCCCGGCCAATGCGCGAAATGGCCGGCCAATTCGCGAAGTGGCCGGATTTCGGGCTTTGGCCGTAACATATATATATATACAGTGGCCTACATAGCGCCCCCGCAGCGCGGGGGGGGGGGGGGGGGCGCCAGAGGAATGGGGGCGCACTCGGAAAAATAGTTAAATCTCGACGAACTTGCTCAAAAATTTTTGAATACTAAACAACGCAGGGGATGAAGTATGAGTTTATAGTAGAAGAATTAATTTTATCCTCCTGCAAGGAAGTAACTTATTGAAACTTGACTGTATATAATTTGACTGCAAATATTTTTCCTTCTGTTCTTTTTCTAATGTGCTTTATAATTAACAGTGACCTTTAATGAAACTTGGAGTATAATTATTGTAAGATATCCTGGTATTTTCTAGTAAGATTTCAATGTGGCAAGTGTATAGTGCTTATTACCTTTCCTGAATTCCACTTTTTCATTGCAATTACAATTTTTTTTACTTTATAGTTTGAAATAAACTTGATTTAAAATATCTGAATACTCTTCAACGAAGTCTTATTATAACTTTTAATTTTTTGCTATAAATCTAAGATAGGGCATACTTATAAATCTTACGGGGGGGGGGGGGGACGCACTAATAAATCATGCGGGGGCGGGGGCGCCGAAGTCTATGTACGCTACTGTATATATATATATGCCAAAGAAATTGTTAAAGGATGTCTGTGGCGCACTTGCATCGAAGATCCCATTGCACCTACAGCCTTGATATTAGGTACAAAGTTACTTCAAGCCCCACATTTTTTTTAAATTTTTTTTTTGCATTTAATTTTTTCGAACTAAAATGTCAAATACACGATGACAATAAACAAACAGTGAAGAAATATGATTGAAGTACTAATAATACAATAATGTGATTGATTTTTAAAAAAATGATAGCTCTTAAGGGGGTCTGGGACACAAAAATCGTCAACTTTTGCATTTTTTTTTTATTATTTCAAAAAAAAAATCTGTTTTCTTCTCTTTAAAATGAGGTCTGAATCTTGTTCCTATCTTAGTTAGAACGGAAGATATGATAATTTAATGTAGCCGTCAGGCAACTGTTGCCACAGCAATAACTTCCCTTAAAATGCGTTTTTCGCCATGATGCAATTTTTCCGGATTTTTTGAATTCAAATTCTTATAACTCAAGAACTAATAAAGATAACGTTCCGAAAATTGGAGAACATCTTTTTCAAACAGTTTACTTGAATTTGTATTCGGCAAATTTCAAAAAAAAATTTTGTTCAAAAAATATGATTTTTGAAAAAAAAAGTACCTTCGAATTTTTTGAAATTTTTACTCAAATATTTTTAATTTTTTTTCAAATTATTATTATTAAAATTGCCGAATACAAATTAAAGCTTACATATTTGTGTTCACATTGAAGGAAAAAAAATGAAAATTGTTCAAGAATATTTTAAGTTTTTGCGATTTAAAGCGACCCCCCTTTTCTGAAAAAAATTTAAATTAAAAAATTGAAAAAATTTTTTTTTTGTCATGTATGTGATGATTTTGTTTATTAAACAGATGGTGAATTAGTGTAAAAAATTTCAAAATTCTAAACTGTTTAATAAATTTTTTTTCAAGATGTGTCCCAGACCCCCTTAAATTAAATCAAAATATCAGTTAAAGTGGTAAAGAATATTATGTATAATACTCAAAATAACTGAAGACAGATGAATACTTTTTAATTAATAACGTATTCAAAAAGAAAGTGAAATGTTACTTTTCAGACAGATTTCTACGAATTGTGCTCTAAAGAAAATGGCAGCGCTCAGAAGAACAATAATTTTGTCACTGCTATTGATTGGCACCAAAAAATATTTTTTTTTTCACAATACACTTATTAAAAAAAATAGTGGTCCATTCAACCGTTGGTCTCAGTCATAACATTAACATTTATTACATAAATTTTTAGCAAAAAGGAAGTGAAAGAGGAAGCAGTAATCTAAAATAAACCATAAAGAATGAATGAAAATACTACAATCACAATAACAACCTCTGAAACTTGCAAATACTACATAGGGCAGATTTAAGCAAATTTAAATTCAGTAGTACCTAGTACCTATTCAGAAAATAAGCAACAAATATATATTATTTTCAAGCACAAAAGGAATTGTCAAACTTACCTTTAGGCACATTATGACCTCCACTTTCATTTATAACATCTAAATACTGAGGCTGGAAAATATAATGTTACATTATGCTTTGAAAGGCACAAAATTATTTAAACATTTAAATTTGAAAACTAAGTTTGATTTGAATTTTGCAGCAACTAAATTTCTTAGATAAGTTTAAAAATTGTTCTAAAACTTGAACTGAACAAATATATACCGTATTAACCAGTGGCGGATCCAGCGGGGAGGGCACGGGGGCACGTGCCCCCCTGTCATACATTCTCGAAGAGCCTAAAACCCATACTGAAACAAGAAACACCGATCAAATTTTCGGTGCCGATTGGTTACATCTGTTTTGCATTTTTTTAAATATTTTTTTAACAGTTTTTTGGCAACGGAATTGAAACAGAAAATTCATTTTGAGTATTATACTCTTGGCACATTTCCGATGTGAGAAAAATGTGTCGATTTCTTTTTTTTTTTCTTTTCTTCAATTCATTGATCTTCGGAACTTTCGAATGTCTCAAACTTATCCCATTGCGCCAGATCATTTGAAATCAAAGGCACTCTGCTTTGACGTATTTTTGCTTACCTTGCATTTGCACCTAGAAAAAAAAGGGGGAGACATAACAAGCGGTTGAGTGGAAGTATGTTTTGCATTCTCATTCCACTTGGCTATGACAGGCATTTAATTTTTTATTCCTAAAACGTAAATCAAAGGGAAAAACTACTCACTTAATACATTTTTATTACGGCTACATCTCTTCAAACGCTAAAATATGTTTTGATACTTATTGTCTGAATGATACGGCGCCATGTGTGTGCATTCTTCGGAATTTAGACTCGTCAAAAAAGAAGACATCCAAAGCACTTCAGCTATAAAATTGAAAAATTTTAACCGTTATGGGAAAGTAGTTAGTTCTTCAGTGATATTTTCTCGAGTTCGAGTGCGGGGGGGGGGGGGGGTCTTAATGTTTGACGATAGTGAATTAAGTGCTTTTATATATCTTTTGCATTATTTTAATATGTTTTTTGCATACGTTTGTGATGGAATGCCATTATTACCAGGAACCGAAAGGTAAGGAAAATACGATAATACATAAGAATATGACAGTTGTTTGTTTTTAACAATAATTATTATTTTTCAGTTAAAAAATAAAAAACTTTTTGTGCCCGCCCTGTAGATTTTTTCTGGATCCGCCACTGGTATTAACCCACATTTACGTAAGGCCGAAATATGAAAAATGTCATATTTTACCGATATTCAAACGGTCATAACTTCTTCTGCCAACAACATATTGAAATATTTATTTTGCCAATGTCATACTCTATTCTTTGTCTTTACAAAACAGTTGAGTCCTTTGAGGCGAAATGCTTAAATGACTGAAATGTACAAGCTGTTTTTTGGACCTCAAAAATGCTGAAAAACGTCAAAAATGCCTAGTTTAGAGGGCCTTCACTGACATTACGGCAACAACTTACCTCAAATTTAACATTCATTTTGTAAAGTTTGAACCTTTTGCATTCCATATACAAAAAGAAAATTGGAGTTCAACAGTTCCTGGTAAAGGTTTTGGCTCATAGCAGCTTCTATGTTTTGAAAATCAGCTTAATTTTTGATGCCGCACCTTCATCTTTTAGGGATCCATAAAAATTAAACAACTCAACTTTAGAAAAATATTCTGGATTTGGTCTTTCAATAAGATAATAAACATTTGGTAATTTTTTGGAAAGAATCTGAGGCGTCATGAATCACAGCCGTGACACTCTTTCAGCTTCTTGCTCTTAATGCAATACACCACTAACTTGGTTATAGATACCATCCATGGACTGCAGTTTCGTGCTTTTTGGCACTCGTCAGCATGGAATAGGAAAGTAACCGAGCTGGAGGTAGAAATCCTCTTAAAGAACCAAAGAGAGCCAAAAAAAGGGGTATCTAATGCAAAACTGTACTGCATGTTTCTGCCTTAGCCCAGGCTTAGGCAGAAAGTTAACTAGAAATCAGGGACATCATTTCAAGTTTTTCCAGGGGGGGGCAAAGGGTCAAACACAATGCAATTTCATCGGAAAACATCAAAAGCCACGCCCACTTATAGGTAAATACATTAATTTCTTCTCATCATTAATTGCTCATGTGGTTTTTGCTTTCATGCCTACCCTACATGTATAGAAAAATCATACTTGTGATTGATGAAAGTGTTTTAAACAGAATTACAAAGATTTCTGAGGACATCTGAACTTTCTCATATTGTTTATATTTATGCTATGGACAGGCACGTCATTTCAAGTTCTTCCAGAGGGGGCGGGGAGCAAATTGATTGCCCAAATGACAAGCTTGGCTGTGGAAATAATTAACTATCTGACACTTTTTTAGATTTCAGAAAGCCCTGAAAAAGATAGATCAGTAAATAACTATTTTTTACAAAAATGTTGTAAATCTTCAGCTGATTGTCAGAGCAGGCAAAGGGTATTGACCAATCAGTACTATTTTTGGGATACACTTGCATAACTTTTTAGGCCCGACTGTTCACGGCTTTCAAAATTTTAAATTTTTATCAAGCTGGCAGAGACAAAAGACATTATCAAACCATGCTAAAATTGTAAACTTTTCTTAGTATGGGGGCAAAACTTTTTAGCATCCTTGGCTGTGTCCTCTCCTTGAACTTTGAGTTTTTCTCTTCACAACTAACTGATAAATGTCAACATAAGTCGATGAGTGTCCAGATTCACATGAGCAAAAGGGCAAACATTTCTGATGAATTACTGGTGGACAATCTTGACTTTGGTCTTTCACAATAAATAGACAGAAAATATACATAAATATAAGACTTTTTTTTCCTTCGTCACAGTTAGAACAGGTTTTATTAGCTACTAGGTATATTTACTTTCCAAAAAAAAAATAAATAAATAAATAAATAAAAATTTTCTTTCAAATGCAGATTATTTTCAGCAAAATTTAGTATTTTTACATACCTGTAGTGCTTTAACGAGCTTCTGTTTGATGCCTTCAATGAAGATCTGGAAATAAACAAATACACAAATAAGGGGTTGTTTTTCAAAAATTATGTGAGCATAAAAGATTAACACATACCTCAGCATCACTTGAAAATTGAGCTTTGTTTTCAAATCCATTTAGTCTATTCCATAAAGACTCTCTCAAATTTTTTGAGACTGCAATTATTAGAACAAAAAATTTCTTGATACAATATACAAAAGAGTAAAACAATAGCTATTGATAGAATTCACTTTAAATCATGTATTTAGCAGAAGAAACCTACTTAAATCTTATTGACAGAGTGAGTTTTACAAAACGTTTTGTTAGCCTGTCTAAATGTAACTAGAAAATCCTATAATTTGAAATTTTAGAGTGTGAGGGAGAATTGTCAAAATTTACCAAAAGACGAAATACGAGCATGCACACCCACCTACATCTAATCAGAATAATGACATTAGACAACTGGCAGTTTAGACCTAATAAAAAAGAGAGTAATACTGAAACACTGCCTTTAAATTTGTAGAATCCTGAGACAAATTTTGTCAAATAAAGTTAAAATGTCATGTAGTGACCTTTCATCGGGACAGCCCTGTCTGTAAGAGCGATTCCATACCAAATCACCGAAAAAAAAAAAGTTGGTCGCACGACCGACTCGGATTTTTTTTTAATTTGGTACACAGATTGATGGTATAGAGGTATGAAAAAGCCCAAAAGGAAAGTTACCTGCTCCACTTATTTTCTGAGATACATGCCCTCAAAGTTTGTCCGCCACGTCAAAATACTAAAAAAGTGATGTTATTTAATCATTTTTTATAAAAAATCGTACTCATGCAAAATAAAAGTGTTAGATATCTATAGAAACTAGTTACTCCAGGCATTCTGAAAAAAAATATTAGAACGTTCATAATGAAAATTGCCAAGGTACAGGGCTCTTTGAAGTTGTCACCACAAAAACTTGATTTTGCAGATTTTGCTAAAATTCAGGCATTTATTACAAAAAAAGGCAAACAAAACCAAAGGTTTTCTCACTTTCTGGTAGTGTACAGGTCCTCCCTGTAAATTGCTACGCAATAAATTTTTTGGGTTTCTCACTCCTTCTTGGAAATATTTTAGCTTAAAGATAAGCCGTAAGGCAAAAAATGCGTTTTTGGCCATCTTGGCAGCCATTTTTCTCATAAAGGGGGAGCAGTAGAAACTTTAATTTTTTTTTTAAACAAGCCACTGATATGTTAGCTATTCACAGGAAAAGAGTTTACTTTTGGTTATTTCTCCCATTAAGAGATATCCTGCTGACAGTATATGCATGTTTTTCGCGACGACCATATGCTTTTGTTCCCCCTCTCATGGACTTAAAATTAATTAAACCAAAAAATAATGATATATTTATTATTAGCTGTATTATCTACCCAATATGTCATGAAATTTAATTTATTAAATCATTGAACAATAAATTAGATAATTGATGAAAAAAAGAAAAAGTATTTCTCTGATGCCTGAGCATTATGCATTCATAATTATAAAGCACTAAATACTTTCTTGAGAAATTAATTAACATAAATGAGCTCTAAATATTTATATTATAAGCAATACCCAATCTTGTGATTGGGATACTCCTGTTTTTAATTGAAGAATTTCTTGAATATCACATGAATATCAGGAAAATAAATGAGGTCTTTTCGTTTGATGTAGGATATTTTATGACAAATTTCATTTGATGGGCTACTAACTGAGCATGGTGATAAAGAGCTATTAATTTCAGCATCGAATTCCATTTTACCTTATTAACAGTTAAATATTTACAAAATAATTAAATAAATAATTTAATATAAAGCCATGCTTGAAGAATTAAAATTAGTGCAACTAATTTATTCCCATACTGATCTTTACAAAATTGACATGCGTTGAGCACTGATAAGAACTGACAAGAAAAAGTTTACTCACTAAAATATTAGTTCACAGATACTATAAAGCATACATTCTATTTTCCACAAAATAATACTGCAACAAAGAACAAGGGTATCCTCCTGTTTATAGCCATCAATCAGGAACATCCAATCACAAGATTGGGTATTGCCTATGAGATAAATATTCGAAGCTCCTTTATTTTAATTGATTTTTCAAGAAATTCTTTAGTACCTACCCCTTTATACCCTTGTTCTTTGTTGCAGTATTATTTTGTAGAAAATAGAATGTACGCTTTATAGTATCTGTGAACTAGTATTTTAGTGAGTAAACTTATTCTTGTCAGTTCTTATCAGTGCTCAACACATGTCAGTTTTGTAAAGATCAGTATGGGAATAAATTAGTTGCACTAATTTTAATTCTTCAAGCATGGCTTTATATTAAATTATTTATTTAATTATTTTATAAATATTTAACTGTTAATAAGGTAAAATGGAATTCGATGCTGAAATTAATAGCTCTTTATCACCATGCTCAGTTAGTAGCCCATCAAATGAAATTTGTCATAAAGTATCCTACATCAAACGAAAAGACCTCATTTATTTTCCTGATATTCATGTGATATTCAAGAAATTCTTCAATTAAAAACAGGAGTATCCCAATCACAAGATTGGGTATTGCTTATAATATAACTATTTAGAGCTCATTTATGTTAATTAATTTCTCAAGAAAGTATTTAGTGCTTTATAATTATGAATGCATAATGCTCAGGCATCAGAGAAATACTTTTTCTTGTTTTCATCAATTATCTAATTTATTGTTCAATGATTTAATAAATTAAATTTCATGACATATTGAGTAGATAATACAGCTAATAATAAATATATAATTATTTTTTGGTTTAATTAATTTTAAGTCCATGAGAGGGGGAACAAAAGCATATGGTCGTCGCGAAAAACATGCATATACTGTCAGCAGGATATCTCTTAATGGGAGAAATAACCAAAAGTAAACTCTTTTCCTGTGAATAGCTAACATATCAGTGGCTTGTTTTAAAAAAAAATTAAAGTTTCTACTGCTCCCCCTTTATGAGAAAAATGGCTGCCAAGATGGCCAAAAACGCATTTTTTGCCTTATGGCTTATCTTTAAGCTAAAATATTTCCAAGAAGGAGTGAGAAACCCAAAAAATTTATTGCGTAGCAATTTACAGGGAGGACCTGTACACTACCAGAAAGTGAGAAAACCTTTGGTTTTGTTTGCCTTTTTTTGTAATAAATGCCTGAATTTTAGCAAAATCTGCAAAATCAAGTTTTTGTGGTGACAACTTCAAAGAGCCCTGTACCTTGGCAATTTTCATTATGAACGTTCTAGTATTTTTTTTCAGAATGCCTGGAGTAACTAGTTTCCATAGATATCTAACACTTTTATTTTGCATGAGTACGATTTTTTATAAAAAATGATTAAATAACATCACTTTTTTAGTATTTTGACGTGGCGGACAAACTTTGAGGGCATGTATCTCAGAAAATAAGTGGAGCAGGTAACTTTCCTTTTGGGCTTTTTCATACCTCTATACCATCAATCTGTGCACCAAATTAAAAAAAAATCCGAGTCGGTCGTGCGACCCCCATTCGGTGATTTGGTATGGAATCGCTCGTAACCAAATTCAATGGGAATACATTGAGTTATGAATAATTATTAATGCATAGTCAAATCTAGAGCTGAATGATTTATTTGTTGTTTAAACAAGTTTTTGCATTAGAATATTTGTTCAATCTTACTTGCTAAACAGAGTTCTGAAAAAAAATAAGTAAATCAATCTATGATTTTTTTTCTGCAAGAGCCAATATTTAAAATAATGATTTTTTTTATTGCTGCTCAGTACCATTGAGTACTTATGCACTCCATTCCTTGCAATGGAGGGCTTCCATTTTTGAGTTTAACATGTTGTAAATTTTAGAAGCATTTGAAAAATGGGTTTTTCAGAAAATGTATGTGGTAGACCTTAAAATAACCACTGGCCACTCACCACCTGGTGACAAAATCACTTACTACTGTGACTAAATAAAATACTCAACTGGCTACTATGTCAAAAAACTGTCAACAAACTTTGAAAATTTTTTGCGAAAGCATTCGTCTTTATTATCTGGATCTGGGTAAATGGTCCACTTTTATGAACTTCTAGTGGATATGCCCGCTGTCCTGCGGGGTAAAATGCAACATGCAAAATCCAAGAAAGTATTTTTTTGAAACAACAATGAAATAGGTGAGCCTTAAATAGATAATTCATTGTTAATCACAATCTTTGCTGGAAAG
The DNA here is from genome assembly GCA_038373865.1 of Uloborus plumipes. NCBI lineage: Eukaryota > Metazoa > Arthropoda > Arachnida > Araneae > Uloboridae > Uloborus > Uloborus plumipes. Next base: position 28,497 of record JAXGGA010001223.1, on the reverse strand, counting down.
ACTCATATTTAAATGTGTTAAATTTTATCAATTTGTATGCTTAAAGGCTTATTTCTATTACCGTATCTGTTCAAAATTGAAAGAAAAGGGCTATTTTGAGCCAAAAAATTGGAATTTTGATTTTTTTGGATTTTTGAAAATTCCAAAACCTTGCCTATGTGCATTCTAGTGCATCAAGGAACCTCTGTGCCAAGTTTGATGAAAATCCGACAAAAACTGTAGATTTGAAAAAAGAATAAACATACAACCAAATATAGATAAAAACTTTACTCAAAATAAATGGTTAAACCACATAAAAATAAGTGAAAAATGTATTTGGTCTCTAAATTATTTCTATCAGCCGATAAAAGTTACCATGCAGACAAGGATGCCCCCCCCCCCCCTCTGAAGAAAAAATAATCCTGAAAACAACCCGACCAAGCTAGAGCAAAATAGTATTTCTCCAGCAGATGCAAAATAGTCTTTCTTATTGCATAACAATAACTGATAACTTAATATTTTATTTTGGTGTTATTATTTTCATCATCAGTTACATTAAATAGATAAAATAATATTACATTCCTTGCCTAGTCCATTATTATATTGCAATGCTGTTCAATAAAAGAAATGTTAAACATTCCCCAAGATGTAGTGTAGAGCAATACTTGACTTAATGCATGAAAAATATTGATTAAACAAAGGCTAATTATGTAAAATCCTAAACAAATACGAACCTGAAAACTTCAGGTAACGGCAAATATTCATATTTCATATGTACCATAAACACAACTTCGATTTCTTATAGAAAAGTTTGAAAACGAAAGAAATGCAGTCGAATTGAAAATAACATGTAAACAAACACTGCCAGCGCAGTTACAGTTACAGCTTATATAGAGTCAAGCCTCGGTTTGGAGCATGAATGTGGTTCGGAGGTCAGCGCAGTGGCCTCCAAAGTCCCTTCTCATATAGGAGCTAGTGGCCTCCATATGTACTGATTTCGTTGAGACGTTGGGATAGAAGATGAAATTTGTTTTGAAAGTAAAATAATTTTGTTGACTTACTTTGCAAATTCAGAAATATTAAACTTGCATTTTGCGAAAATGTAGCAGGGAAGCGTTTTTCTCATATTAGCTTTGAGTTTTGTCCCTTTTCACTGCCTTTCAGATTCCTATTGGTAAAAAGGGAAGACTTTTGAGAATTGTATGGGGGTCAAGAGCGTATTTAAGGGGACAGAAGAGCAGGCCCGTCATTTTAAGTTTTCCTGGGGGGGGGGGGGAGCAAAGAACGATAACACAATGCAATTTCACCGGAAAACAACAAAAAAAAACGGCCACTTACATAAAAATATTGATTTCTAAAAAATTTTGAAATTATTCTAAAAACCCAGTTATAGATGATCTTTGTTGATGATAGGTGGGCAGGAGATTCGGGCCCTTTCTTAGAAATTTTTTGCCTCGACTTCTTGAAAACGCGATAGTCTACAATATGGGAAGAAAAGTAAAATTTTAGTCTTTTTTTACAGAGTGGTGAAAGCATGCCCGTCATTTCGAACTTTTCCAGGAAGGGGGGTGGGAGCAAAGGGTGAGTATTCAATGTAAATTCCACTGAAAAACAGCAAGACCCGCACCTCCAAAAGCTGGGAGAAAAGTAAGGCACTTGAACCCCGCAATGACCAACTTGAGTCATAATCCCTCCTTTAATTATTTTTGAATTTATATTTTGAATAAGTCGCACAAAAGTTATTTTAACAGCCTCCCATTCCAAAAATGACCCCCTCCAAAACCAGGAGCTGGATCCGCCCTTGAGTGTATACCATTAGAAGATCTGGATCAGAATGTATACCATTAGAAATATTTTAGCGTTGAGCTAATAGAAACGCTTTAAATTAATACTTTATAGTTGAAGATAATTACTTTATATTTTCTTTAGTTGAAGAGATGGAGTAACAGGAATTTCCCGCAGAAATTTTTGAAATTGAAGTCCTAAAAGTGCCGTCTTTTACGACTTAAGAGAATGAACGGGAGTTTATAACTCCAACCAGGAATTTTTTTTTTAAACTGAAGTTCAAAAACCGCAATTTCTGATGATTTTGATGATGTTAAAAAGAAGGCAGGTTAAGGGCAAAATTTTAGAGGGATCAGAAATTTTTCGAAATATTAAATCTCAAAAAACATTTGTAAGCTATAATTGATGAAGTTAGAGGTAGGGATGAGGTTTAAGAATTCTTCCTGGGTAATTTTTTGAAACTGAAACTCTAAAAATTAGAGCCTCCGCATTAATTTCGAGGCCTTTTTGTCAATCGTACCATAGCATCTTTGCTGTAGGGGATTTGGGGGCAGAAATAAAAATGTTTAATCACAAATTTTTCCAACATGGCCTCTTCGTAGTCAATAATTATAGTTCCCCTAGCTGCCCTAAGTGTCTGCTATGCAGAAAACCATTTTAGGCAATTCAACGATGTAAGGGGATTGGAATTCCGGCACCCCTGAGGAAAATGCAATTCCACTTTCTTACGGAATTTTTTTCCAAATTAGTTATTAGTTCTCCCATTCTTAGTACATGTAATCACAAACCATCAATAGGCAAATCAAACAAAACAGAAAACATCACTTCTTTCATGGATAAAATGCAGTGAATCAGGTAACTTGACGAGATCGGTAAGTCAGCATTTATTTTACAATGGTTGGTACAGTGTTAATTTCAATTGAGTGCAAACCTCTCAAACTTGTCACACATTTACGGAAACCTCTATAAGTCGGCATCCACTTGCTATTTTGTTATCGTTTTGCTACTGATATTCTTTCACATTGATCACACCTGAGAAGTTGGTTTATGGATCAGTCAATTCATTATTTTCCAGAAGGAGCGCTTTTAGAGAATTCCCTCGTACTCAGAAGAGTCTACTACCACATTCTGTGTCGCTGATGTAGTTCCAGGGCTACGAAGGAGTTGGAAAAATGTACTCACACACACAGAGCAGTTCATAAGAGAAACAAGGCAGCACGACACATCATGTTTTTCAACCAAATGTGAGCAGTGTTTTTCTCTTTAAAGAGATCTCCTTAACAAGGAACGATTATCTCTTTTCAAAAATATTGGATTTATTACTAATATGGTATTCAACATTGTCCTATTTAATTCGATATGCCCTTTAAAAAAATCATGTATTGAAATTAATTTTTGTGACATGGATGGTAAGCACTAGTAAATAAGAAATACGGAAACACTACAACGGTTGCAATTATGGAATTTCGGTAAATTTATACCCGCTTAACGAGACACATTTTTGAGGTCCCTTGGGGTGCACAGTTACGGAAGTTCTACTGTGTGTGTATATATATATATATATCAGTGGCGTGCGGAGCAATACTTTTTAAGGGACCAGTTGGTCACGGTAAATTACGATACACATAGATAAAAAGATAGATATATAGAACAGATAGATACACAAAATATATGTGTTCATAGCTCCTGAACAATACTCCCGAAAATAAGTATTTTCCCATCGTGAGTTATTGTTACATAAACTATTTGCTACGGGTTAGTCGCCAAACACGTGAAGGAAAAAAAAGAAAAGAAAAAAAAACTATTTTCTACTTACATTTAGCGAATTTATTTAATTTTCCTGTTTCATTTCTCTGTACAAATCACAACAATCAATATTTTTGTTAACCTATTTACTTATAAATCAAGTCAATTTTTCTCTCTCCAATAGCAATAAATTTTTCGATCACAGCATTGTAAAAGTTATTTTCCTGCTGCAGCTCTTTTAGAAGACTTTTTTCTATTGACAGCAAAGATAGTCTTGACAACCTTTCTTCACCCTGTGAGTTCCGTACATATGTTTTGATTCTCTTTAGAGCTGAAAAACTTCTTTCGGCAGTGCTCACTGGAATTATTGAGGCAAGACAGCATAACTTATACGTTTCTGGATACGCTTCATCAGCTAAATCAGTCTCTCTTAAAAAATTTATGGTTTCGACGATTGTTTTACCTGAAAAATCTTCCAATCTGTAGACTGCTACAAGTTCACTGCGTAGTTTTTCATAGCAAAATATGTCTCCGTAGTTCTTTTTAAGACAATTCATACTGTCTTCGGGAAAGTTGCCTTTGAAACCCTGATATCTTTTAGAATTCAGGAGCTCTAAAAATTGTAATTCCTTAAGGAATTGGAAACGTAATTCCATCTGACCAACAATGGTGTCAATCACTTCATTATATATTCCCAAACATTTCATTTTTGCATCCTGAAAATCATCTCGTCGGGACCGTTTTTCTGGAGGCCCATTCAGTTCAGTGGCGTTACCATACATGGCATCGAATTCATTTCGAAGTTCTTTTAAGACAGATATTGTTTCTTTAACATTTTCACAGCAAAACTGAATATCTAAGGATTTATTTTGAAGGACGTTAAATAAAGTATCAGTTAGTGAAAATATCTTTGTGAATACTTCAAGAAGAAAAGAAAAGTCAAAAGTATTCAAAAAGGCTAAGTAACTAGTTGCAGAAGCTATTGTGTTAGCATCCCATTTATCTTCATCATTAACTACATATTGGAAAAAAGCTACAAGTTCCACTTTGTTTTCGTAAACTATATTCACAATTCGGGAGTTGTAACTCCATCGGGTAGCTGCCACGGAAGGAAAACGCTTCTTTACATCGGACTCTTGTAATGCATGTATACGTTTTGATGAATGGGCGAAAAACGAAGGTAATCCTCCTAGCATCTTGAAAAACATTTTGCATTCTTTTATAAAATTTACTGACTGCGATAAAACTAAATTTAGTCTATGTGCATAGCAGTAAACAAATAATGCAGCGGGGAATTTTTCCTTTACTATTGATTGTAGCCCATTTAAATGTCCAGCAAAGACCGCAGCTCCATCGTATGATTGGGCAACAAGTTTATTTTCGCATTTGTAGTTTGATAAAATGTCAAACACTACTTCACTCAACGCACTTGAGGTACGATTATCGCTGACATCTTTAAAACCAATAAACCTTTCTTTTATTTCTCCATTTCTTACGTATCGCAGAATAGTGGAGAGCTGCGAGGTTTTTGAGACGCATTATCGTAAAAAAAGATGCCGAGTCCACTTCTTTTTTTATTTTGTCCCACATAACATCTGCAATGCATTGAATCAGATCATTCTGAATGCGATTTGAGGTGCCTTTGAAAACCTTAGCACTCTGCAAGTGGGTTTCTAGTTTAACATCATATTTAGATAGCAGTTTCAAAAATTCCACATAATTACCTTGGTTCAAAGACTCTTGATTTTCGTTGTGGCCTCTAAATGGTAACTCCTGCCTTGACAGAAGGCATGTTACATCGATTAAACGTTTCATAATCTCCCTATTATTATCTACTTCAGCGTTATGTTTCAAAGTTGATGAGCGACATTGTTCACTAAGATGAAAATCTATCCGTGTTTTACCGAAAGTTTTCAGTTGCGTAATGGCTTGATAATGTCCTTGGGTTTTCTCGTGACGAATCTTTGCCTTATGGAAATTGCTCATGTCTGAAAATCCACTGGCATTCTAGACGCCTTTTTCCTTTTCAAAAAGGACGCAGGGCCAGCAAAATAATTTTTTTCTTAACTTACAAGCAGTCAGCCATTTAGTCGACTCATAGTAATCTTTCTTGAAATGCCGATTGTAACTTTTCAGCTTTGTAGATATTTCTAGGTCAGGAGTAGGCCTGCTCTGTGAAATTATTTGAGCTTTCTCTTGGAAATTCAGATCCAAACGAACGTTTCGCGAGATCGTCCAGCACAAAGTATTTCTCCTCCAAGCTCCCGGTCAGTCCGTTCAGCTGCGCATGCTCGGCAACTCCGTCTAGTTGGGGACTCGCTTTTTCGACCGAGTCCCTTTCCATTACGAATAATTTTCACCAAAGACAGGAAAACAACTTTTGCAACAAGATTTATTGTTTCCTGAAGCTCACATAGAAACCTACACACTAGGCACAAAAACAAAAATTAATCCGTTTGCTTGAAAAATGCTTTAAATAATCAAATAAGCTTTCGAGCGAACGCCTAAGTTCTAGCAAAGCTACATGACATCGGGGGAACAGGTTCGTTACAGCTAGTCCCTGAGCGAGTCCATTCAAGACGTCGCGCACAGGGGAGAAAGGGAGGGAGGAGGAGTAAAAGAAGTGGCGTTTTAAAGAAAACTCGTATTTCTGCTCATGTTTTTACTTAATAAATTGTTCTCGAAGAGAATTTTTTGATGGGGCAAATATTTAAGGGACTAGCCTAGTCCCTCTGGTCCATGGGCCGCACGCTACTGATATATATATATATATATATATATATATATATATATATATATATATTGCTGATCCCTCCAATTTTCTTCCTTTTGCATACTGAAAGAAATATTATGTTTGCAAAAAAAAGAAAGATGTTTGCTTTAAATTTAAAAAATTAAGTTCCACATATACTTCATCTTGTCGCAAAATTGTGATTTGGCTATTATTATTATTTTGTAGTAGAATGTAGCAGAAAAATCTTTTTGAAGAAGCTAAGGAAACCTTGAACAAAATAAGTTCCATTTTGAAGAAGCTTAAACTGTTATAAGAGGAAAAGAATGAAAGATTCCAAAAAATTCATTGTAAAATATTTTATATATGTCATTAAACAAAGAACTAAACTTCAATAAATTTTCTTTTACAAATAGCAACATCAAGAAAAATGTGCAACAAAATGTTATATTTCTAAAATATTTACACAGGAAATTGAACAACAAAAATTTTGTAACAAAAATATCTTTCAACAAGCATAATCCTATAAAGGAATGAAACATAAAAATTGCAACAAAAGGTTTTTGCAATAGTAATATATTAGATAACAATGAATAAAACTTTGACGTATAAAACAACCATGTAAATAACTGCCATTCACACCTGTTAACTATATTTTAAAATGAAATTTCTTTTAAATTAGTCTCAAACAAAATAATCGAAACAAGCATACAATCATAGTGAAAGAGTTCAGTGAATGAACATTTGCTAACACATTATGATCACTCATTAATACATGTTTTAGTCACATATTACAGAGCCTGGGCCAGTCATTTGTACCCACAGTGTTAGGAGCCCAAAATGGCTGGTTTTAAAGACTAGTAAATTAAGTTTCACAAAAAACTTCAAATGACATCTGGGAAAAAGGACTTTTTTTCATCATTGAAACTCAAGTCAAATCAATGAAAAAGTCAATCAGGGGGGGGGGGGGCAGGTTTTGGAGTCAAAACCAAGTTCCTCATTTAGGGCAGTCAGAGTGGTCAATCCCCCCCCCTTCCCCAGGAGTGGAGATCATATTTAACAACACTAGTAATGGTAACATGATGATAAAATTAACAAACTTCTCAGAAATGTAAAAAATAGATTTAAATCATTTATTATTTATTTTATAAAATTAGATCACAAAAAAAACAATAATAAATAAAACAGCACTTTCATGTGAAAAATAAATGCATAAGAACAATCCAAATGAAGGGCAAAAATTGTAAATAATTGTATCCAAAAGGAATTAATTTTCCTACACAGAAGAACGTGCGCATCTGAAGGAAAGCATATAAGATAAACAAAGTTTTTATGCTTCATTAGCATTGTTTCAATCACAATACAGTTAAACCTTGTTAAAACAAACCTTAAGGGACCTTTAAAACCAATTCTCTTAATCATATTAGGTTTTACTCTACAAAAAATACACATTTCATTTCACTTCACGGTAACCAGTACCAACCACTACACATGGTTTAACAGATTGGATGGAGCCCTGAAGAGCACTCTGCTTTTTTTTATCCAAACCAGAAGCTGAGCAAACCCTGGTCCAGGAACCCCCTCCTCTCCAGAGGTATTTATTCCTTTGGAGGACTTTGTAACCACACGCATTTTTAATGTCCCACAGTCCCCATTAGTGATGATAGTGGTTCTTCGATTGGCTAGGATCAAACCTGGGGCCCTCCAGTTACCAATCTGCCACCTTACCAATTGAACCACCAAGTCCCAAAATAATACACAACAGGTATTAGGAAGGGGGATTGGAAATGTTTTAAAAATGTCTTGTATTAATTATGTTCGAATGAACAAGGTTCGACTGTACATGCAAAATATTAAACTCATTTCTGACAGTATTAAAAACAGAGAGAAGCAAAGGAAAAAAAGGGAAAAGGTCAAACTTTTGGAGGAAGAATTTTATGAATGGTCTAAACTTTCAGATGTCTTCCACTAAAATGGAAAGGACCAACTGTGCTTAGTAAAATAAAAAAATAATCAGCAAATTACAAGAAAATTGTGAAAAATAAATAAACAATAATAAAATAAAATCTTAGCAGTACTCTGAAGTAGGGGGGGGAGTATGTTTTATATCGATTGATACAAACTCTTTAATTGTAATTGAAAAAGGTAAAAAACGAGTCAAATTTTATTAAAAGAAAGATTTTATAACAATTCATACCATCATAGCTGCCTGACAACTTGTTTATGAATTTATATTTCAAGAAATAGGTAAATTCTTAGTCATATAAAACAAAACATTTCAAAGGCCAAAATATAGCTTTCAGATTTCATAGTTACGAAATTTTCGCAGGACTTCATTCTCCGAGGGATCTCTTTCCCAACACGAGTTCAGAATGTGACATTTACCAGAACCTAAAGTAATAATAACAATAAAAATTAACAAAACCAACTCACAAACTATCATCAACTAAAATGAATATTATGATAATACACATAACTAAAATATTTAGAGTTCCAATCAACACAAAAAAAAAAAAAAAAACAATTAAAATAGTTAATGTAAAATTATAACCTTCTCATCTAACAAACAGAATCTAACTTCCAAATTTCCTTTTAACAATAAATGACAAATTATTCAGAATCAGAGTAAAGAAAATTAAAAATAATAAACAACTTTTCTGTCAACAAATTTACCTTCACTGAGGTTCCTATCACACGTCAGAACACCTCCTTCTAGCATCAACTCTTTCTTTTTCTTTGTAGCCCAGTGTATAGACTAAAGGAACAGAGCACAATGTAATGATATACATCAGAATAAAAATAAGACTTAACACATGCTATTTGGTTGTTGAAAAAAAAAAGAACAATAAGTAGGCACATCATTTGAAGTTTTTCTAGAGGGGAAGGGAGGTCAAAGGATGCAAATACAATGCAATTTTATCGGAAAACAAAAAACACATCCACTTATAGGCAAATACATTGATTTCTCAAAGCCAGGGGAAGGGGGGGGGGGCAACTGAGCCCCTCTCCCAGACCCTCTAAACCCTATGACCACTCCTTTCACAAGAGGAAAGAGTACAGAATGCTTTCAATTGAAATGAAGGTAGGTCTGTCATTTAAAGTTTTTAACTTCAAAGAAGGTTTCAAAACTTATCAGCTTATACATGGAAATAAGACTTGTTTTGAATCAACTTGCTTCTCCAATAAATAATTTATGAAAATTATATTTCGTTTTGCTGGAATTTTATGAAGGTTCTGTTTTGGCTGATCAGATTTTTGTGAAAAGACATTAACGGAACCAGATTTCCTGTGGCCAAACCACTGATAGTAAAAAATTTGATTTTTTTTTTTTTTTGTGATCACAACTGCATTTCATAGCAAAATAAATGAAAAAACTAATCAATGTATTGTCCATTGCTGGAAACTGACAGGACTGCTATAGAAAACGGAAGCATCAATATGAGCGTGTTGCTCAATTGAATAAACACTACTTCGAAGCAGTGGCATATTCAGGGGTGGGCTGAGAAGGCCGTAGCCCCGTCCGAAATATTCAAAAAAGAATTTAAAAAAAAAAAAACATTTTAGCTGTTCCCTAAAAAAAATTTCCTGAAATCGTAACATGAAAAAAAAATTCTGTACAGAGAAAATTTAATTATAGGACAAATTTAAAGAAAAAAAAGAGTAAATTCTTTATTTTTTTGACATGTCCATTTCACTGTTTGTCATGTTTATGACTATCTTATAATTCAATTTTGTTCATTTTTGTTACAAATTTGTTTCAGAAACACCGATTAATGCTTGTCCATTCAGCTGATTCTGTTCAATAAATTTCAACGCATGTAATTGAAACATAACATTAAGAACAATAGTACAATAAATCACAAAATTAATGTTATTAAAGCACAAATTCGACAAAATATTCCATGCACTTATTGGGGAACACCTGCTTTAATTGAGAGAACTTATCAAATTTTAATTTATCTTTCCATTTTTTTATCAAAACGCTTTACCTCTGGGCCACAACAATAATTATAATGATAAAAAAATTTAATGATGTATTTTTGTCATTTTACACTAGCATTGATATCAGAAATTTGAAAAGTTTACTTTTCTTAGCTACATTTCATGAGGTACCCTGAACTCTTCTCTCTAAGTCTCGGCTCAGTCCCTCCCTGAAATGATTTGTCCGCGAACACCACTGCTTTGAAGGATGACACTAACTAGATGATGAAGAATAAGTAAAGGGTCAAGAAATCGAGCTAGGATGGATACTTTTACGACAACCAAAAAATATATATATAAGTGGCAAACTAAAAAAAACATCATGCGTAAAAACTCTTATTTTAAAGAATTTCTCGAGAGATAAAAACAATTGTTCTGTAACTTTTGTCACATAAAAGGCATGTTTCTGCCAACATTTTTCAATAAGATTAAATCCCCATGTATTTAGGGGACCAGCAACAAATTGAAGAAATCAGAAAAGTTTTTCACTTCCTTCGTCGTAAATACCAACGAATAAGCTGTAAATTGCAGAAATTAGTTTACTTTTTATGATTCTGTGTACAGTAATTTTATCGATTTCGGTAAAAGTGTCATTAATATTCATGAAGATAAAGCATTTTGTTTTTTGAAAACATCAATTCTGTTTTGTTTGTAAAATAAGTAAGCACATTTACAGACCATGTTTATATTTGAAATTTAGTAGTAAAATTGCTTACTGTGTGAGAAGCTTTGTTCAAATTCAAGAATTTTTCATAGGAAATGCAGAAACCACTACAGCGCCATTTATCATACAAGGCTCGCTTTTCAGGATCAGTTAAAACATCCTTGGCTTTTTGTAGCTTCTGAAATTTGACAACTGAAAAAAAAAAAATTACAATTGAGAAAAATCAAAGGAAATGAAACACATAGCACTTTTTAGTGAAACTTTGCAACAAATAGTTTTTTTTTTTCAAAATCTTTCAGAATTTTTATGAATCTCAATCATTTAAATCAGGGGTCTCCAACCTTTCTTACTTGGGGGCTAAATTGAAAATTTTTGGAAGCGAGGCGGGCCAACGGTCCAAAAATAGTTCAGTTCAGATGGTTTTTTTGTAACATTACGGAAACTCGTAAAATTTAGAGAGCAGTTCAGAAAACTGAAATAAAAGTCATTTTTTCCCACAAAATGTATTTTACTCTCCAAAAAGAGTTTTTAAAAAAAAAGCCAAACTAGACTAAAAACTAAATCCTTGCAATGTACTAATTTAATTAAATTAATTTTATGTATTAATGATGATAAGAAACTTAACAATAAATGAGAACAGAGCAAGTGCAACGCTTAGGACAATTTTTCATGAGAAGATTGCATTTGTTTGAATCTTAAAATTTCAGTCCATTTACGGTCAAACTTTGTAGTTCCGATCATCAAAGTTGATTTTAAATCTTCATTTGATAAAGAGGATCTGTACTTAGATTTAACATACTTCATTTTTGAAAATGTCTGCTCACACTTGTAGGTAGACCCAAAAAGAGAAAACATAACTCGAGCATGATTTTTTATGTTCTTAAAGTATTTTTCTGGGAGAGAACTGTAAAATAAAAATAAAATTTTATAAAAAAAAGTAAAACCGACTTCAAAAACGCAGCTGAAAATTGCGCTAAAAAGTAAAAAATAAAATTTATTCTTTGAACACCATCGATACTACTTTTAAACATAAATTTTGAAGTCGGTGTCGAAACAGTTAATAAAATCATTCTTACCCATTGATTGTACCATTTGATTGATTTTTCCCTTCAAAAAACACTTGAAATTGAGAATGAAACATTTTTGTTGTTTTTACTGTGAAACACGTAACCGAAGAATGGGTACGAATGATTTTATTAACTGTTTCGACACCGACTTCAAAACTCATGTTTAAAAGTAGTATCAATGGTGTTCAAAGAATAAATTTATTTTTTACTTTTTAGCGCAATTTTCAGCTGCGTTTTTGAAGTTGGTTTTACTTTTTTTTTCTAAAATTTTATTTTTATTTTATTCTTTTCAGTGTAAATGTATACCCGGAATGGTGTCATGTTGCCATCGTGACGCTTCATCTCACTTTATTAAAGCGTCTGAAATTTTGAGACTGCCACTAAAAACTTTTTTTTCTTTTTAGGATTTATTTCTATGCTGATTTAATTAAAACATTTTTAAATTACTAGTTTTTCACCCGATTATGCGGCTAAAACTGGCCTACAGGTTAACCCGCAAAGTAACCATTTACCGCCGATTCATTAGTGTATCACTAATTTTAAAATTTAAAAGTTTAGGGGATGAGAGCCTGGAAATATATTTTTTTAAAAATTGGGGTACTCGGGACTAAATATATTCTATCAGTAAAACTGCGGTTTGCATGCCGCATAATCGTTTGACGTAGACGGTGCATTTTTTTTCTGCTGCTTGAAAATCCATTGACTCCGTCGAGAATCGAACTTAAGCTCTTGCGAATGAGAGCCCAGCGTCTTACCGCTAGGCCACTCGATCGGCGAGCAACTGTGACCTAATAAACATCAAATCGAAAGAGTGTGCGCGTGAAATTTTAAATTCAATTCATGCGCAAAGAGGGTGCGCATGAACGGAATTCTAAAGATTTCCCTCAATTTCTTCAGGATTCCGTTCTTAAACCCCGCATCATAGGACCATGGGACCACCAGGGAGGTGTACCCTTTCCAACAAAAAAAAATTATCAAAATCGGCCTATTCAGTAAAATGTTATGCGTGGTCATACATTAAAAAAAAATATACCGGTCGACCAGAGAACCTCCTCCGTTTTTCGTTGGTTAATAAAAGTAGATTACCTTCTTTTTGGCATTCCTGCAAAAAAGTATTGAGTGAGTCGTTGGTAGTAAGTTTGATGACTTCAAGTTGGATTTCAGCAGGCACTTTGTCTATATCGCGCAGTTAAAAGGGTTTTGAAAAATCTGGACATCATCTGATGCACGGTCAAAGTCTTCAAAACAGCTCTTAAATTCTTTTCGTAGGTTAGACATGATATACAAAACGTATTCCTTGGGAAAAGGAAGCAGTACTTAATGTACCTAAGTTTTTACACGTTTCAAAGTGGTCAAAGTTCATCGATCCTAAATGATTCTCGAAAAGCATGCAAAATCTTGGAATAAATTGGACAGAGGGTCGGACAATAGAAATGATGACGTCAGTGTTGGCCAAAGTAGTTTAGGCAAATTGGTTTCGCCCGGATGAGATCGTCACTGTTCTGATTAATTTAATGAAAAAAATAATTTTTTTTAAAGGGATTGGAAAAAGATTTTTTCAGCGGGGCGGAAAAAATCTGCGCGCGAGCCGGATGCGGCCCGCGGCCCGAAGGTTGGATAGCCCTGATTTAAATTATGTTGTCAATATTTTTGTTACTCATACAATTATGAACCTGCAGTGTTTCAGAACCAGAAATGTGTTGGTGATTAGGGTTTTAGATTGTCCACATGGAAGATGAGAGTGACAGGTCCTACCTGGATGGAAGAGTTTTAAGAAATAAACATAAAAAAACAAATTTTAAATTATGTAATCTGAATATCAAATCAGAACATTCAAAACAGATTTTTTTTTTTTCAGTTTTAAATAAATCTACGTAATTTCGCTTTTATTTGTTCATACATATTTTGATACAATACCCACTATTTTTGAGCTAAAAAGCTAATGAGTTACCCAGCTCATGCCCATGTATGGTGTAAGTATTTATAGAGTTTATTTCATATTCAAACAAGGACTCTTAATATGGTTATCATGTTATAAGTATACAAACTGCTGCCTTGAAAGTTCTTGGCGTATTAATGCAAAGAAAAGCAAAAAGGAAAAGAATTTGACTTGAGGCAATTTAAGACTCTGGGTAAATAATAAAAACCTTTGAAGACCATTTATCATCCCCCTCTCCTTCAAAAAAAAAAGTTACCTCTTTTTCCAAATGGCCCCTGACCCCTGATAATAATAACTTCCAACACAATGCATTTATGTTAGACCTCCACTCTGGACATAAGTAATTTTAAATACGCAAGAACATCATTTACACTAAGTTTAAAGTTAGTAGTACTCACTTAATAAATTTAAAAATATTGAGAGAGAAGAAGACAAAATGGTACTTATCCATTAGCCGGGCGAAAGCGAAAAATGAAAAATCGCCGACGTCGCCAAGCGGCAAATGAAAAATTTGTCAACGTAACAAAAGTATGTTCAACGACAAACAAATATGGTTGTAATAAATTTGGCGGAATTCTACATTACTTTGTGATACATTATGTGGCAATTTTTCGCTTGTGCCCGGCTAATGGATAAATACCGACAAATTTCTTGGTTTATTTTGCAGCCAAACTTAAACTTTACGTTTAAGTATATTCCACAAGGGACAGATGGTATTTTGAAAAGAAGAAAATGATGATTAGTTTATCCAAATAACGCATAATTAAAAGACCGGTTAGAGCAAATATTTGTCATAAGAATTATATAGGTTCCACCATATGGTGAAAGAGAAAGAAGGATATCTGGCATTCTGCAAGCTGTTAAGAGACCTCTTATCTTATAAATATGAGGATAGATTTATATTAGAGGTGCCTGTTGGGCATAGAACATTCAATATAACTTATAATTTAGTGGCAACATTGTTAAAATATGCTGATAAGTTTTTTTGAATTTGGCACCCCTCTAGTTAGTTGGTTCATCTGAGAAATGCAACTCTTCTATCCGTTATTTGGTTCTTGGGTTCATAAATTATTTTTGCCAGTCATATCATTAATTTTGTGATAGGCTGATTGGAGCCTAATGTACAGATACAGAGGGTAGGACTCAAAATTGGAAGATTGTGGGTTCCCATACCACCTCTGCCAAACATCCAGACAGGACATGAAGAGTATGAGCTCATTAAATTTGTGGGAATAAAAGTCACGTGGTTAGTCACAAGAAGTTACTGTGGGTGCAAGGTTTCTGAAGACTTTCCCTTTCCTTTAAAACACAGTAAATACTTTTAGTTAAAAGTAGAATTAACCACAATTTTTTGAAATGTTACCTGCATCTTTGTCGTCAGGGTTTTTATCGGGATGAAACAATAAAGAAAGAGTTTTGTATTCAGCCAATATTTGCTCAGTCTAAAAAATAACAAAAGTAGTTAAGGATATGCAAAGTAAAATGAGCATTTACAAATGAAAATAAATTATACAAAAAAAATATTATGCTATACATGAATGGAAACCGAAAAGGAAATGTCAATTTTCTGCGTTATATTATATACACAGATAATATATGCGTCTGTATATTATCTGCGTTATAAAATCCTAACAAATATTGCAAATACCAAAGTGGCAACCAGCAACAGGTTCTGGGGGCACAGCTGGACTGTTAATAGTCAATAATTAGTCCCAAGTGAAGATCAATGACCCTCTTAAAGCTGTATCCCCATAGCTCATCTGCGTCTTCTGGTAAGCTTATCCAAATACCTACAACCTGAATAAAGGGAGTATTTTTTCCTGATTTCCAGATCAACCTTTGATTAGAGCAGCTTAAACCTATGACCTTTTATCCTGCTTTCCATGCAAAAATTTAGCCCATTAACATCATTTACATACATTTAATATAGCAGGAGGTAGCCCAGTGACCAAATAAAAATTTCAGAATTGTCATTGTATTCATGAGCAGTAACTATGTAAAACAAAACAGTAGGGAAAAAAAGCGCAGACAAGTACTGTTTAAATAAAAGACCTGCAAAATATTCCAGAAAAAATGCTAGGAAACAAAATAGCTAATATCAAAAAGCACGAGTAAGCCTAAAAAAAAAAAGTATCTAGCAATGAATTGAAATACATTTTAATATATTTTTTTTTTAATTTAATGATTTTACACGGTGAAATAATAGATGCGCAAAACACTTGTTGCTAATGTCAAAAATACGATTTAGGTCAATGAAACCCAATCCCATTTCAAAACATACCGTAGAAGTTTCATCGCAACTCAATATTTTATAATAATCTTCACTTTCATCTTTAGTATGGCACAATATTTCATCCATGATTTAATAAGAAATTCGTTTGTTTTTATGTGCGCTTATGGTTAAAGGAACGGAACGAACAGAAAACCGGAAATCCAGAAAAAGGGTGAAAGTAAGTGAAAAAACTTCAACTACTTCGTTTTCATTTATTCGTTTATTTATTTACTTTTCAACTTCAACGAGTAAGTAAAATTAAAATTCATTTAAAAACTCATCAGTTTGATGAATTAGTACTTCAATTATCTAAAATGGGGCAAAAATTGCATGTTGAGTTTGTTTATTATGATTTTCGGTGGCATTATTGCAGCTGGCCACATTTTGTAAACTGAAAATAATGTGTGTTTGAAATTTTTGCGCTTTTACTATCAAAGACATTTTTAGTAGATTTAAGGCATGACGTTTTACGAAAACTTGAACTGAAGTGTCATTTCATGATTAAAATTTGTTGAGTTGCATTGGCATTTTCTGCTACGGTTCTATCGTAATGTTTTCATAATGTCAAAACGACAGAGAAGAGGAAGGAAAACAAGCATTGAAGACATATATCAAAACAAAAACTTTGTACCTCCAAAGGAAAAAAATTTAGAAACTATTTTTGAAGAACCTCGGCAATCAAAAGATGGAGCTCCGATTTTAACCTCCGTTAAAAAATACCGTCGTTATCTTCATTTTGATCCCACCCAGGGAAAAATTCAAAAGCGTAAGGTGAAAGCTAAAAAATGCATCAAAAAAAGTTTGACGAAAGCTAGAGTCACACGATCTGCCCCTGAGACATTTAAATGCGAGGACATCATGTTCAAATTGGACGAACTGGAAGATTCTTCCACTGACAGTGACATTACCACCAAAAGGGCTTGTCGAAATCTAAACGAAAGTGCGGGCAAAAACATGACTGCATCGCATTCTATGGATAGTTGTTCATCTGAAATAAAAATAGCGGACACTCTTAAAAAAATGAGTAGTACTTTGCATGATGTTGCTGAAAGTGAATCCGGGGCACATACCCAGGATGATGTAGAGACTCCTGATTTAACTAAAGAACGTAATGATGCTAATGATCAGGAAATTAACGATGAAAATTCTTCTCCTCCTAGCTCGTGCATCATTTCCTAATATAAATGGCATTTGTTCATTATTTATTTTAGTGTAGAATCCTAATTCTCTAACTGTTATATTAATATCATTAGCATTTTCCGAGACATGTTGACATAATCTGATGTATATCAACTTTCCCTGTGACAAAGTAATCATTGCAAAGTTATGTGAAGCTTCCTGAACAAATATTCTCTCACTTCCCTCCCCCAATTCGTAAAAGTGAATTTAGTTACAGCTTTGATTCAAAATACGTCGACATTTTTGGTATTTATGTTATTTAAAACATTCTGAAAGCTATGTGTTGTTGTAAAAAAGCAGTCGAAAACTTTTTTCTACAAAATAAGTAAAATAAGACAGCATGTTAATGAGTTATAAACTTAGCAAATGGCTGTTTTAAGGCTATCAAATACAAGCCTATTTATAGTGCATAAAAAAACGAAAGTTTCACAAGTCCAAACCAACTGTCTAATGAACAAGAAATTGAAGACGAGAGAACTTCTCGTTCATTGGATTAATGATTCGAATTTGAACCATTTTTTTAGCGCATTGATGAAGATACTTGTATTTGATAGCCTAAAACAGTTCTTTGCAAAGTTTTTAACTCTTTGAATGTTTGTATTTGTGCTTTAATGCTCTTATACATGTCTTATTTCACTCAGCTATGTGTTGTTTTTTTTATAAAATAATAATCTATTGTTTGTGTCGCTATTTTAAAATAAATTTTTAACCGACTTCAACAAAGGAGGAGGTTATATAATTCATCGGAGAAATTTTTTTTTTTTTTTTGTATGTTATAAGATTACTCGAAGATGCCTGGACCGATTTCAAAAATTCTTTTTTTTGTTAGAAAGGTCTTTCTTTCCAATTGGTCCCATCCTCTCGTGGTCCGGGTTCGATAACGGGAACCTGCAGAAATCTTTCGAGAAAGAAATTGGGATCACAGTAATCGTAATAATGACCATTTTGAACGCCAGGCTCCTCTGGATTGCATAATGAAATTCATTTCTATGGTCTTTTTGAAAATTTTAAACCGAGTATCTTTCTACGTCCTGGCTTTTTTCTCCTGAACTCCAACGAACTGAAAGTCGTACCAGGTACTAATTGATTCGTAATTTTTCACACTTTATTAGCCTTAATTTACATAAGGTTTGATAAAGGAATTCTGAAGGCAGTGAGGAAAATCTCCAAATTTTTGCTCAAATTTAAAGCGATTTGTCCTAAATGATTAAATATGAAATCCATTGTTAGAAGATGTGAGTGATACGAAACAGTTATTATAATGATAATGAAAATTTTGAATGAAGGCTTAACTGAAGCAAACATGAAACTCATTAGCGGGCCACGTACGTAATACGTCGTAAAATTTTATGAACCGCGAAAATCTAGTGTTGTTTTGAAATATGAATTAATTGAAAAGCCGTTAATATTTAGCCTTTGATTAAACTAGTTCACGAATAAATACAAGAGAATAACAAGGATTATTTTTTAGGGTCAATCGTTTAAAATTTTAGACGCGTTGATACTTTCTTTCTTTTTTTTCCTTACATAGTTTATTTTATGAAGCATAAGCAAATTAGGTGAAATTTTGCAAGCAAATCAGGTGAAGTTTTGCAATGGAAACATTACCTTATTTCATATGTACATTTACACTAAAAAGAATAAAATAAAAATATTTTTGAAAAAAAAAAAATTGAACCGACTTCGGAACTTCACTCGGCAAGTGCTCTAAAAAGTAAAAAATAATTTTATTCTTTGAACACCATCGACACTACATTTAAACGTAAGTTTTGAAGTCGGTGCAAAAACTATAGGTGAAATGATGTGTAACTACATTTTGCCAACATTTTTCAGAGAAACCATTGAAAATTAAGAGCTGAATATTTGTACCATTACATAAATATGTGGTTGTCAATCTAGTGTATGCAATTAAAGAACCTAGATTGATTGCAATTTATATATAGTTAAATTATAGTTTCGTATGATTCTATATAGTGTTTTTGCGCTGACTTCAAAACTTATGTTTAAATGTAGTGTCGATGGTGTTCAAAGAATAAAATTATTTTTTACTTTTTAGAGCACTTGCCGAGTGAAGTTCCGAAGTCGGTTCAATTTTTTTTTTTCAAAAATATTTTTATGCTATGGAAAATTTAGTTTTATGAAATTTGCATAAAATTTACTAAATAATCTATGTAAAATTATTTATGTTTAAATTTTTAAGTGTTGGACTAAAAACATTGTTAAAATTGATACATAAAATTTATAAATGACTTCTATTTTTCAGAAATTTTTTAACCAAAGGAACAAAACCACTTCACTTATTCCTGAAAACTGTTTACTGCCAGTTAGACCAATATAATATAGCCAAAACACATGAATGCCGTTCCTGGAAAAGTTTCAAAAATTATGGACAGTTTTAGTATTTTTTTACTAAGCATTTTATCTACCCTAGTTTTTTTTTTTTTTTTTTGTATAAAATGTCTTAATTTTCTTAATTATGTGGCAATAATATTTATTAGAGATGCACCGAGTACTTGGTAAATATTCGGTACTCAGCCAATTTGCCGAGTACTCGGTACTCAGCCAAATTTAGATCAGGTACTCGGCCAATGCCGAGTAGTTGTAGAAAATTGAATAGTTCAAGACATATTTTTCAATAATTAAAAATATGCAAATATATAAAATGCAATCATTTACAATTAATATATTTATAAAATAGGACTGAATTCTACGTATAAGTTTTGAAATGATATAAATTTTGAAAATATTGAAGTTTGTAATGCTTCAATAGAGTAAATCTTTATTTTAATATCCCCAAAAGCTTTTAAAAATTATTCAAGTTTAGAGAATTAGAACTAATCAATAATAGATTAATATAATTCCAACTTAATTGATACTTTATATTGATTCATTTAATGTAGTTTCATTTTAAAAATAACTTTTTTCTAAAATTTTTGACAAAATAAATAAAGTATTTTAAACAATGCATAAGTTAAATTCAGTGGGATTTTTGTTCTAAGAACTATCGTATAGAGGTCAATTCCAATGATCAGTTCATATGTCAGGGTTCGAATTTTCTGCTGGTCCATTGGTTCCAGACCAGTAAAACTCGCCTTGAATCACCATAAAAATAATAAACAATCCAAAGACCACCATTTTTTTAAGGAAAAAAATGGTTAATGATTTAAGGTGGACCAGTGATGTTGTCTGTTAACCAGCATATATTCCTGTTCACTGGTCGAGAAGACCAGTAAAATTTTGAAATGGTTTCTAACCCTGTACCGCTGTATGTCAATGATTTTTTAAAAAACAATTGGTACTCGGCAACTCGGCCAAAGTGCTACTCGGTGTATCCCTAATATTTATTACACATGGGGAAGTAACCTATTTGTTAGTAATCATAATGTTTTCACCACCATGCTAGTCTCATAGTGCCACTCCACTTATATGTTACTTTTACATTTTTGCTGAAGTTATTGGCAATGCGTAATGAAAGGCCCATAAAAATTTTTTGTAATAAATTTAAAAGTTATTCGAGTTTGCAGACACTATAAGTTTTTTAAGTCTTCTGCCAATATTGCAACTTATCAGGCATAAAAATTCAGTATCAGAAACTTAATGCACCATACGTCCGAAATTTACAAAGGCAGTACAAAATTTTCAGATCCTGTCCGGATTTTTTGCAGTTCGTACTCTGGTCCAAAATTTATAGGATTTGTCCTAAAAGAAGTGCTACTGACTGTTTCTTGTGCAAAACAACTGGAGCAAGTCTTTTAAATGAATTTTTTGGATTTCTGATGAAACACACTGAAAGAGCTTGTTGTTTCAAATACTACTTGGGTATCCGAGCTTGAGTAGATGAAATGTACTTGATGAAAGCACTAGTAAAAATAGCAGATGTACCATAATCATTAAAGTAAATTGATTTTTGAATCGTCTTTCTCTTTTTTGACAAGATCGAGAAAGCAAAGCTTTACGAAATATTCATGCTTGTTTCGCAAAAATCTAAGACTACTCCATGAAGATAATTTAAAAGGGCTACAAAGTTATTATTATTTTATGTATTCAGTTATTTATTCAAATGAGTTTTATTTAGATTTATTTTTTAAAATATTATCAATCAGTATTTATAAAAAAATATTTATTTTAATTTTATGCAGTTGAGAATTTTAATTTTATGAGTTGAAGTTGCATTTATTATTTAAAGCTTTTTGTTTGTGCTGATTAAAAATGTCGGTTAGATATCAAAATATCGGATGTCTTCGAACCCTGATGGTGAAGCTACAGAAACTTACTTTTCTTCCATGAAGGCACAAAAAATTCTACTTGTGTATTAATGTGTGCGTGCATAAATATATGATGTCATCAAATAAAACACAAAAGTTATGTGCTCTTCTGTCTTGATTTAGCCACTTTGCATTGCTTAAAATTGGCAAGAGATTGGTTTTCTCTAAAAATAGAAACTGAATTTGTTGATACCAATCTAATTCTCCTAATGTACCTAAACTACGCATAGTTATTGAGGTCTTGTTAAACAGATACTTTGAAATGCACTGAAAATTTCACAACTTTCAGCTTTCAAAAAATTATGGGTTTTTACTACTGAAAAAAGCTGCTAAAATTGATTTGAGCTATCAAGCAAAAAGTAGAACTGCAAGCAAAACTGTTTCAAAAATGTTTAATAAAATCATTTTTGTTTTTTTCTTATAAAGTTAGTATTTAATCTTAAGTATTCACAGGTCTTACCATCTGCAAATTGTCTTTGTTATTTATCATCGAAGTACCTGCAAAATTTTCTGGAACAAGCCTTATTTTAACTTGCATCCACGGCCACTACAATAACATTAAAATAAAAAAAAAATTCGCAAAACTAATGTACTTAAAACTTGAAAAAATACTGTAACAGTTTTCTAACTTCAAAATTTGGTCACTTCACCGAAAAAAAAAAGTGCTGAACAATTTTGTTAAATTTTAACAATAATGTTTAATCAATTCCTGTATAATACTTTGCTGCTACTTTGTAAATAAAGCTTTGCCAGGCCTGTTTCTCAAAAGGGTCGTAACAAGCAATGACCCTACTGCTCTGGCTTTGAGAAATTAATGTGTACTTACCGTAAAATCCCGAAAGTAACCCCCCTCCCCCCATCGATTATAACCCCCTCCCCTTTTTTGGAAAAAAGTGAAATTTCTCTCATTCTGAATGTACTGTATAAAAAATCTCGATTATAACCCCCCCCCCCCCCACCTGAAATTTATCAGTTTAGTTTTGAAAATAGGGGGGGTTATTTTCAGGATTTTACAGTATATGCATGCATGGTTTTTGTTGTTTTTAGACATACACATTATATACCCTTTTGCCCCTTTAAAAAAAATTGAATGATGGGCCTAGTAAAGATCTACATATTTTACAATTAATTATGAAAAGTTTTGGATCATCAAGCTCTTTCTTACTTCTAAAATTTGTGCCTACCATCTTTTCTGAATCATAAGAAGAAAAAAAGGAACTCTCAAATTGCTGTATGATCGATAAATATTATTATTTTATAGCTTTTATGCTGTCTGCTATAAAGTTTTGAAAGAGTGGAAAATAACTAAGACAAGTTTGCTGATTTTTATGAATTATTTGATTTTAATTGAGTGTTATTGTTATAGGCTTTATTCTTGTTTTTATATAATTGATACTGAGTTCCATTTTAATTACAAACTGAAGAAATGTTTATCGTTATTTTATTTGTATTATTATGAATAATACCATTGCCTTTTCTTTACTTTATTTTTTTTATAATATTGTAATCTTAGACTCTCAAAACTTAAGTAATCTTCTACTATTTTTCTTGCTTAATTGAAATTTGAATCGTATCTCTAATTTTATCATGGAATATATATTGCCTTTAGTTTTAAGAAATGTTGGAAAAGTTAACTATTATATTTCAACTTTTAAATTTAAACTGTACCTGAAGATTAAACTGACGAGATATATGTTGTCATGTTGTATTCAGTCTTGTAGCTAAATTTATTCTGTTAAAAATGACGGAGATGTATAAAGAATTCAGAAACTTAGATTTTCTCTTTTTTGTCTCATTCTGCTATGCAATGAACTTTTTGTGTCAATATTTTATTGTTAAGTAAAATAAAAATAATAAGTAAATGAAATTCCGAACCAAAATAAAATTAGGTATCAAGCATATATATATATATTTTTAATTTTATGGCTCAGCATTCTATTGTTACTAAAGAAAGGTTAAGTTAAAAAGATATATTTACATATTTTTTATTTAATTTTATTGTTATTGTGTAAGCAATTTTTCATATCTTGTTTTGCATTATAATTAATATAAAACAATTTTATCCTCCCTTTTTTAGTTTTGGACTAATTCCAAATTCTACTTCTCTAAGAAGAGTTTTCTGTATAGTATTTCTTTTTTTAAAAAAAACTTCCTTGTAAATTATTTTTGTTGCATAGAAGAAAGGGAAAAAAATCACTACACATTTGTTTAATGTTTTACTGACAGAAATAAATTTATATGTATTAAATTAAAAAAAAAAAAAAAACATTATTATTACTCTATGTTGCCTTTTTCAAATTTATTATTTACACAAAACTAAACAATGTTTCAAGAGTACTTAAATTTTAAAATATATGTTCGATTTAGTCAAATAAATGTGAAAATTGTTGAACAAAGAGAGTCCTACTTAGAGAGTTTCTTTTTTAGCCTCCCCAACTCCTGGTTATAACTTCTTAACAAATAAATCTGACATTTCATGTGTTTGAAGTTTTGTTATTTATTTTTATTTAAGTCATTATTTTTCTATTTGCAGATAAAAATTTTTTAGCTATAAAGTACGTTGTAAAGTTTATAGCAGGGGAGAACCCGAGGGGTAAAAGAGGGTTAAGTAATTTTTGCGTCAAAAATGTCTTGAAACGTTCATTACATTACACTATTCGTGTGATTCACTGGTAAAAGATAGACTTTAGGACTATCACGCGGATTTTTTTCAAAAATGAAGTTTGAGAAAAGCAACTTTCGACAGCTATTAATTATGTTATGAAGAAGAGGTTTCGGGGACTCTTAACCAGATTTTATTTTAATTGAAGTTCTGGTTGATCAATTTGAATTTTTTGACGGTTTCCAAATTTCAGTTAAACGAAAAAAAAAAAAAAAATGTCGGGGAGCTGAGAGGTTCCCCATATTTTTTAATTTTTTTTAATAAAGACTTAAAAGAGTAATCGTAGGATTTTTTTTTTTTTTTTTTTTTTTTTGATGCCGTTAATAGAAGGAATGAAATTCAGTTATGATATTTTTCAAACTTAGAACTGATCAATTCTGTACCTCAGAGCCAGAACGACGTAAGTCCAAAAATAGCCATTTTCACTTTTTTGCTTCATTGTATGTAGAATCTTATTTCACATCGACTCATTAAAACAGTATTCTATAAAACAAATTCCTTCACAATTATTTAGCAGCGTGAAAAGAGCGCGAGTCCCATCTTTTGCATGTATCGACAATCGTTTTTCCCCTCTACTGAAAAATGACGAAAATGGACTCTGTGCAAAGAGTGAGTGAGCGTTTGTCCGGCTTATCCTATTTTGTGTTTTTTTTTTTATTATTATTATTATTTTTAATTCTATAATTGTTATTTTTTAGTTTTGCCCTGGCTCCAAAAAGTCGACAATCTGGCTCTGCATTTCAGTAATCGAATAAGTTAAAACGCTACAGGTAGAGCCGCTATATAGACAGGCCGACGCATCAAGATTAAGTTTCACCACTTTGGATCCAATTCCTTAACTTTTACTTTCAATTTTCATTGTTGTGGAGTAGGGTTACCGGAAAAAAGTTTTGGCACATTACTAAGCTTTGCCAAATCCACGTGCCGCTAATAATTGCTCACAGTGAAAAATTACCAAAACGCGATTACTGGCCAGAAAAGACAACCACTCAAACACACAAACACGTGCTGGATCCAAAGTGGTGAAACTTAATCTTGATGCGCCGGCTCGTATATATAGGGGCCTTAGCTACAGGTAAAGCAAAATAAGCGCGAAAGTTAACCTGCATAGTTTGCGAAGAGCTCACAGGAAAAAAAATCATCCCAACGTCACGTGATTTTTCTTTACGATATAGCGAAGGAGAAGCTTTGTTTCCCTATCTCTCATCTCTTTCCGAGCTTCGCTGTCTAATATGCTATAATGTGAATCAGCATGCTTGCTGTTGTTTACGTTTACTAAAAGAGATCTTTCTGTTTGAAAAGTTTTAAATAATAGACACTTGTCAATCAAAATGAAAATAATTTCCGGATGTGAAAAGGATTTTATTACGAACTGTGTTTGTAAAAAGCAACTGCGACTTGATGGAAGAAATTTATCCGATGGACGAACACTTGAAATCGCTTTCGGTGAAGAAAGAGGTTGCTGTATTGTTCTTTTAGGCAATACAAGAACATTAGCCCAAGTCTCAGCCGAAATTACAGAACCTAAACAGAACACGCCTAATGAAGGTATCCTGCATCTTAACTTGGAATTTTCAGCTATGGCGTCGCCTGATGCAAAAGCTCAATCGAGATCATCCGATGAAGTAGTTGAGGCACAACGACTTCTTGAAAGATGCATTAGGGACAGTAAGTGCATTGATTTAGAATCCCTGTGCATTGCTGCTGGATCGAAAGTGTGGACCATCCGCGTTGACGTTCATGCCCTTAATGACGATGGAAATTTGATTGAATGCTCCAGCATTGCAGCCGTATCTGCTCTAGCGCATTTTCGCCGACCTGACGTATCCGTGTCTGGTACAGAAGTGATTGTTCATGATGACCACGAAGAGGTTGCTTTAAATATGCATCATATGCCTATTAGTGTAAATTTAGCCCTGTATGAACAAGGTAAATATATACTTGTTGATCCGATTTATGTGGAAGAGAAAGTTGCTGACGGGTGTTACATAATGGGAATAAACGCTCATCAAGAAATATGTTATGTGCATCGCCGTGGCGTGCTTTTATTGCTGGTGGAAACTGTGGAAAGATGTGAAGATGCAGCGGTGAAAAGAGCGCAGGTTGTTACACAAATCATTAGAAAAGCTCTTGATGACGATGCTTATAAAAGAGCCACAAACTCGGTGATTGGTTTCATAAGTATGATAAAAGAAGGGACGATTTTGGGTGCCAAGAAGCTCATTCCGGAAATAGACTTGGAGAGTATCAGCAGACATGAAGAACAAGACGAACAGGCTCCCGAGGTGTTCAGTGTGCCGGATGAAGATAATGTGCGTCTTTCATCAGCTGGGGACAGGAGGGCAACGAGAGAGTTAGAACCTTCTAATGCAAAGTGGCGAGCCATGACTATTCTCAAAGAGCAAGAAGTTGCAGTTTTTGAAGGTGGCAAGAGCAAATGGGGAGTTCAAGAAGAAGAAGAAGATGAGGATGAAGAGTCATCTGAAGATTCTGATGAAGATGCCTCTCCAAATGTTTCTGGAGTTGTTAAAAAAGAGGAAAAGGACTCGGAGAGTGAGGATGAAACTGTATATATTGATGAGGATCAAGTTGACGTTAAGCCAGGTTCCAGAGGGTGGTATTCAAAGGATCCATTTGTTTAAAAATGTAATTGTTTGACTGCCGGTTGCACTTTTTATAAATCATGCTTTCACTTTTTTTTTCCATCTTTGGAACAACTTTTTTAATACTGTAAGTCATTAAAAAAATATTGTTCAAAGACTTAATTGTGTGTCTTTTTTCTATCTTTTTTTCGTAATATAATGTTCAACTTCAGCTTATAGTTAGTGAAATTTGCATTTAAAATTCAAAAAATAGTTAACTTGTTGTTAAAAAATACTTTGTGTAACTTTATTGACGAAGATGAAAATTCTTATTGAATCTAATCTATGCAAATGATTGTGTCTGAAAGAGATTTTTCAATAACAGGCTTCTATCTAGATTTTCTGATTAAATATATTTTTAGAGGCTAAAAACACTTTATAAACTTTCATAAACTATTTCAAATAAAAAAAAATGTAAAAAATATAAATAGTTTCAGGTTGGTTAAAATATCAAACATTTCAATCACGTTTGATCTATTGTTTCATGCAAATCATCATACTAGATATCTTCAGTGACAAGCTACTTTAGGCTTTTTTATTGTTATTTTTTAAGGAGGTCAAATTGTCTTTAAGTTCATAATTCACATGATATTGAGTTAGAATTGAAACATTTTTGTTTGTTGCCAAACTCTTAAAAAATATTTAAATCAGGTGTTTTCTGCTTTTTCCAAACCTCATACTCCATTTTCAGTATCATTTACTAGAGATGTACCACCTACGAAAACTCATGCATACATACAGTAAGATATTGCAAGAAAATTTGTGATAATTAACCTGGGAATATCAAAATGGCAGTCCCCCTGTTTTTGTATGTATGTGCAAACTAGTTGAAACTTAATCAGGGGTAAAATATAAATTCAAGTGAAAAATTTTCCCCAACTATAGTGCTTTCTTTACTATGCAAAAGGGAGTAAAGCAGAAAATTTATTTCAGAATTTTATTTTAGCAGTTCTGAGACGTTTTCAAAAGTCTGCAACTTTATTTTTTGAAAGATTTCATCGAGATGGGAGCAATAAATTGAGATTTTTATAAGTTCTTTTATTTCACATTTATTTGTCCTTTTTTGAGTAAAGAAAAAAATTACGATAACATATTTGCAAACCAAGAACCCAATGTACACTAGCCCACTTTTATACTTCACAAAAGGGAAAACTTTCAGACTAATTAGAAAAATAATATTTTAGCAACAATAGCAGTGAAATTGATAAAGACCCAAGTTTTGTTGATTCTTGCAGAAATGTAGATGATTCTGGCACAAATAGCAACCCAGTAAAGGTTGGTGAGTTTAATATTTGGTTTGATTTGATGAATTATATTAATATTTAAATTCTATTTTTCATTCCAAATGCATTTTAAAACAATTTAGTTAAAAGAATTTGGATAATATTTATCATTAAGATTGTAACACAAGTTGTTGCATAATGCAGATCAATGTATATAAGGATATGTTAGTTCACTTAATATTTGTTTTAATTTGATGTTTATATTGATATTTAAACTCTGTTTTTCATTCTAAACACGAATTTAAAATACTTTAGATAAAATAATTTGGATAATATTTATTATTAAAATTGTAACAGAAGCT